>CM067216.1:142555334-142752973 GCA_034190945.1 Octodonta nipae | reverse complement strand
ACCATTACTCGGGAAAAAAAAAATTGAGACCTGTACTGGATTCTATGCAAAATTTTCTATTATAGGTAAGTAGAATAGATATGAGAGTTTTGGACCACTTATGCAAAAAGGCAGATATATCAGTATTGAGCCCCCGTAGGCCGCCGGCACTGGTTGTGTGGGTTGTTGGGTATGTTAGATGTCTATTGAGTAGTGTGTGAGTTTCATAAATTTGGTGGCAGTGTTAAGGGAGAAAAATGCGAAAACGTTAATTTTCTTTGAATAAATTTAATAGTGTGTGAAATTTCCATCCGTCCGCCACTGGTAATGCGAAATAATTAAAATAGCTTAGTGGCTTGAGTCGCGTTTCGCGATTTTTACGAGTACAGACTTGTTTTTCCAAAGATCAAGGTGCTGGGTATGGGGTCAAGAAACTGCGATCATTTGAAGGTCAACTAGTCGGATTCCGGCCAGCCATTTGATTTTTGCAATTTCAGGTGGATTGTTGAAATTAGAGGGAACAAATAAACGCGAGATTATTAGAAGGAATATGTTTTATTAAAATTATACAACAATATCATACAATTTTTTTAAATCTAATCGAGCAACTACATTAGAGGAATTATAATTTCATAATTATTGCTTTTATTTTTTTCAATAAATAAGTGGTTTTCCCATCCTCGCCCATATGGTGGCCCGTAAATTGTTGTCGTAATCTTCGGAAACCAGTACGTTGTTGTCATCTCGGTACTCACTGATAAAATTTAGAAATTTTTCAAACCCAGCTGGCGTAAAAGTCACAGATGATGTTTCTTCTTTTGGAAATGGATTCGGTTGATTAGACTCATCTTGAAGAACAGCTTCATGATTATTTGAACGCAGGACTACTTTCTCAGCGGTAAATACTATTTGCAGAAAATTTGCAAATTTGTAGTGAGCTACTAAGTAGTTGGGTGTAATTCTCTTGGTAGTTGTTCGGTTGGTAAATTAAAGCGATGGTTGTTGGACATAACGTCACTGTAAGACATCTTACTCACTTCAAGAGATACTGCGGGAAACGTGTTTGCGTTCAAATGTATGTTATTCAGTACCGCGAATGCGGTTGACTCTCCCACCAGAGATAAATTAAATAAGAATAAAAAAAAATTTGCCCAGAAATGTTAGCCGAGAAATGGGATCGAACCGGGGGGTCTGTAATGGGGAATATACTTACCTTTGTAATTAACTCAGCGCTCTTTCTACTCGGCCATTTCTGGGTTAATACAAAACAGGGTGTAAAGGAATAAGTGTTGCATTATAAAATTGTTAACTGAAGAATAAAGACGTATACGTCATTTTCAATAATGATATTAGTGAAAGCTAGTATTACTACTGGTTTTGTGATATTGACTTTTATATCACAAAACATGCTATACACAAATATACCACAGGGAGTGGAAAATGTGGCGGTATGCTTTTCTAGGAATTGCTCAAATAGATCTGATTTTTCGCTAATGAGGCGGACATTGCTAAATGATGGGCTACTACCAGCATATTTTGCAAAATTTCCTAAAGATAGCACCCCATTACGCTACAAACTTAAAATTTCTTTTACAATGGCACTGTGGAGGATTTTGATGGATTAACAGCAAATTATGATTGCCAGCAGGAAGCCGAAGCAACAGCAACGACTAGTAGACAACAGCTACCAAATTCGCTTCAGAGAGAACTCAATAACTTATTATATTATTATGTTTTGCTGTTATATCTTTGATATTATTGTTGGTAAAACTTATGTTGAAATGTACAAGATCTATACACTCGTTAATAAAATAATTTTGAGAAATAAAAATGCATGTTATGTTTCATTTATTTATTGAGGTAAAATGTTATTGATTAACCAATCATATATATCATTACAATTTTTTATAGCACATTTGTATTCTGCGTATTCTTCATTAGAATCTTCATAATGATAGCCACAGACTATGGGATATTACTTGTCTCACGGTCCTTCCTAGTCACATCTCTCAACTTTATGGCGTTGATGGTATGCTCCAAATTTATGAACTTTACATGATTGAGCCCAAGCTCATTTTTACACTTTTTAACTAATAAGTCATATTTTTGGTGACCTCTAACGTAGACATGAGAACATCTGGAGAGAAGAAAATTCAAAATCATATTCAACTGGCTACATCCCAGATTCCACCATTGTAGCTGAGTCCATGAAGAAAATTCTCACAATATCTGACGGTTCGTCGATCTTCCTTGCACAGCAATTCAAATGGCCGAGGAGGCTTAAACAGGTAATGTATGACACCCGTTGCATGTGTCTTGATAGCCAATTCTTTGGGAACAAATTCCCCGTTAAGAATGAAGCCTTGAATGTCAACGATTGCGATTTCCATTGTGAACTGAAGTTGTAATGTGAAAATATGCTCTTTTATGATAGGTTACGAACAATTTCGCTGAGTGGGAGAAACTCCATCAAACAATCGTGGATGATTATACAGAAGGCACGTGTTCTGTCAGGAAAACCTGTTTGAGATTCAATATCCAGGCGTACATCCACAGTGGAGGATTTCATGCTGTCTTCACGTCGGGAACAATCGATTACGAAGAGAGTGTGATTCTTGAAGGTGAGATAGTCTAGGAGCGGGTGTCTTTTGTCAGCAAAACTGGGATAAAAGTCCGTGTAGCGTTTGTAGGCTTCTCCGTATTCGTTCCTGGGGAAATCCAATAGCCATCTCTCGTTCGGCCAAAATTCTCCATTAAGAGTTAGACGAATATTAGATATGTGGATATGATCAAATTCCGTGGGATCAGCCGCTATGTTGCTGTGCTTATTGGTCTGGAAGGCAACGATGACGTATCGAGGACTCTCTACAGCAGCACAAGTTTTCACAGCCCAAATTTCTCGTGTGGCGCCTGTCTTCAGAGCAGGCAACTCATGAAGCTCCCATTTACGAAAGGGGATAATAATGCTTATCCTGCTTAACGGCTTGCAGCAGTTCAAGTTTCATATCATCGTTGGGGAATATATGCTGGACTTTGAGTTCAATGCTGTCAATCGTCACGCTTGCTTTTGTAGATTTATCAGTAATAATAAGACAATCATCATCATTTCTTGCTCGCACTAAACGTATTGTTTGCTTTCCACAGGTTACTCGCTGGTAGTCGTTGAAGAGGGAAAAACAAATGCTTGAGCGGGATGTACATTCGGAAAGATCTGTCTGCTGCATTCACAATTGGTTTACCGGGAAAATTCCAGCCAGCAATAGCTAATTCTCTTGAACTGGTAGGATCATAGCACAGATAACCTCGTATGGCACTGACGCGACCGGGATCGCGAACCGATTCCATTTCTTTACCACACTGTTCGTAAACCATATTATCGAAGAAAAATGCTCCTGCATTAGGGGATAGGGAAACTTCACCTGCACCTGCCGTTACATTAATTTGACCCTTAACGGCGATATACGAGTCCGCCATGGATAACCAGGAATCGGCTTGGTTCACAGTAATCTCCACTATGTCGTTGTTCCCAAATGACTTTACATAGGGATAGTAGGTTCTGACTTCCATTCTGCGAATGCTGTCATCGAAACTGGGCTTTCGGAAGATATCGAATGCTTGAGTTGACATGATAGCCTAGCGATTGTAGAAATAGTTTATTGGAGAACGTAAGTGATCTCTTCAAAGGTTTCGTTGATACTGACTTTGGCTGTGGTATGTTTGTACTTTTATGAGGATGCTCAAATATGAGTAAGCGTCCCATTATTGCTGCAATAGCTGTTTCAGTTCCAGTCTCACAATGATTTCCTCCCCTCGGAAATTGACGAGTTCAGATTCCTGATTAAGAATTCTCAAAGTTATGTTGTGTATTTCTCTTCGGTTGATAGGTAGGTAGATAAGATGTTGAGGTGTTTCGTCAATAGCGAAACCAGGATCAACTCCAATGGCAAACTCGTATATGGTATGTGACGGTCTGTCGTTGTAGAATGCTCCCGATGTGATGTTACTATCGAGATGGATTGTTCGCACTTTTATAATATTCACTGGTAAATCAGAGCTGTGCACTTGAAGAGGTGTGAGCAGTCTCTTGGAAAAACCCAGTATGGCACCGATGCTGCTGTTTCCTTTTGAAAGTCTATTGCGTATTTACTGCTGTATATTTCACACTTGAGTGTATTATTGTTGGGTTTCAATGAGAAAATCTCATCTACATCCTTCGAATGCTGCACACCCAAGACTTTTCTAATGTGCGCTTCAATATCACCAATTTCGTAGCTGCCTTCAGGTAATTCGATGGCGGTTGGTTTCTTTTTCGAGTCGATTAAATGCACTTTGCTACCCTTCTCAATGTTCGGGATGCTGTTGTAGGAGTGGAAACTCAGCAAGGCTAGACCGTAATTGTAGTCAGGATAGTTGAATAGGTGGTTGAAAATCAATGGACAGTATTGAACTGCGTCCTTTCAGCGTTAATATCAAAGACATGACTGAAGATTTCCCTCAATGTTAGGTGTTATTATAGAGAAATTGCAGACACAAATGACCGCAATTAGATTGATTATAATTTTGGTAGGAGTCGTTGTTGTAGAGTATCGATACATTACTTCCTAAATACTCAGCCAATTCACGAGGCGGTTTCAAATTACCAAAACTATCGAAATATTGCGCAACGTTTCCATTTTTAATGTAAGCTACCCAGTGTGTGCCTTTGTTGCGACTAGAATCCAAGTTGATGATTGCCGACTCGGTTCTTGATGGTTGTTTGTTTTTAGGTAAGGCATCACGCATAAATACACCTTTAAATTTGGTATTTCAATTTTTTGGCGTATTCAACAAGCTCGCTGGTGTAAAGTGCTCGACTGGGTAGCTTTATCGGAGTTTTTTTGTTGTTTCTTCAAATAGAGACCGAAGCCTCCTTTGCGAGACTTTTTCAGGTAGAGCCCGGACCCTTCTTTCCAATCTCCTCCATAGCTTGATTGTGTCGTCTGTCCTCTTCGAGTTTCTTTTTAGCATTTTTTGCGTCTATGAGTGTTTTACCCAAAGTTGCAGCTCCTCCAGTAAGGGTTCCAAGAGCTGAGAGTCCTGCAAATAGCGGGAGTAATGGGAGAATTCCACCGACTTTTGACTCGAATGGTATAACACGAGGAACTCGAATTTTCTTACGACCGCCAGCTTTCTTAATTGCCATCCTAGCCGCTCTCAAAGCCATCAGCGATGACTGTCGTAGACTTTGTCCTGCAGGAGAGTTAGCGATAGCTTTATTCGTAGGTAGCATGACATGCTTTCGAAATGGTAAAAGGGTTTTGCGTGTTGAAGATTTTCGCTTACGGGAAGATTTTTTACACCTCTACTCCTCTTTCGCTTTTGAGATTTCATGCCAAGACCGAGTTTCTGTTTGGTTTTCATAGTCGTTGTTATGAGCCAAGCAGCTGCTTTTTCACCGAGTGAAGCGTCCTTAGATTTGAATCTCTCCCAAGCCCTATTCTCCAACTCAAAATCTGCCTTATGACGGTCTGCTAGAGAAGTGCTTTTACTGTAAGCAATATCGTGATCCCGACAAGCTGCGTCGGTTTTGTTTATACCTCGCTGTCCTAGAGCTAAGCGTTTTTCGAGTTTCGTACCCGGTCCACAAAATTGATAGCCAGGAAGGTGAATTTCAAAGGGTAACTTGTTGATTAGAGTGTTCACTACACTTCCACTACCTTCAGCGGTTAACATAATACTGACTGACTGACGTTCAGAAAGTAAATTTTATATTAAACGTCCACCCGAAACACATGTACATCAGTTTACTTTGAGATGCACATAAAGCAGCAAGATATTCAATTGCCTATAGAAAATCTAGATTTTGTGGCGGAAGGGGGTGACAATGATAGTGTGCCATCGAAAAATGGGAAACTATGGCCAAATTCCGTCCGGGCGGCGTTCTGCGGCCCCAGCGGCTGCGGGAAAACCAATGCGCTGCTCTCGCTTTTGTTCAACGAAAACGGATTGCGATTTAAAAATGTCTACGTGTACTCGAAATCTTTGTACCAACCAAAATACCAACTACTACAAGAGGTTCTCAAGAGCGTTAAAGGTGTGTCATATTTCCCTTTCAGCGAAAACGAAAATGTAATTGATCCATCAGACGCCTGTGAGTATTCAGTGTTTATTTTTGATGATGTTGCTGGTGATAAACAGAAAAAGATTCAGAATTTCTTTCCATGGGACGACACCGACACATCGATTCAATTTATTTGTTACAGACGTATAGTAAGATGCCCAAGCAACTAATACGAGACAATTGTAATGTGATTGTGCTATTCAAACAAGATGAAATCAATTTAAAGCATGCCTATGATGAACACGTATCTCCGGATATGTCATTCGAACAGTTTAAAGACTTGTGTTCAAAGTGTTGGCAGGATCGCTACGGGTTCGTGGTTATTGTTACAGAATTTAATTTAAACGAAGGGCGATATCGACAAGGTTTCGATAAATATATAAGACTACAAAGCGAAAAATAATCAGTCAGTCAACAAAAATGTCTTCAGTGAGAGCAGCAACAGCATTGCAGAAGCTTTTCGCAAGAAAAAAAATCAAACAACTAGCACGGTCCATTCGCAAAAAGTACCTCAGTCTGAAACTAGGTAAATCGGAAAACGATGAGACCCTCAATAAGCTCTTTGAACCGGTAGTCGGACCTTTGAAACAAATAGTTTCGACTACATCCAAAGTTCTCACCAAGATACCACCAGCGTCAACACATTCACCTCCGGTGTTGCCATCTATAAAACGAGAAACAATTGTGAAAAAGAAAAACTAGAACCGTTAACACCAAAATCCAGTCTATTCCTCGAAGAAGAACCAGTCGCAGAGACTAGTTTTTATACCGATGCTGAAGCCGAGGAAACGGAACAAGAGGAAGATGATCCGACTAATTACTCTGACAAAACCTTTGAGTCCTATATGGAGCAGTATCCAGCAATGGTGCAAAAGTATATAACCGAATATTTCCACAAGAGTGATAAAATTGACAACATTTATGGACCCTCATACAATTTGAAAACCTCCAAGTGGTATCTCGGTAACAAAGAAATCAACTTCGATACGAGGACAGGACGTCTTACTGTTGGAGACGCTGTGTTTCGAGGATCACCTGGTCTTTACCAACTGATATTCTACAAGGACCCCGCATACACTCCAGATGACAAAATCGTGTACCAAAAAGTTCTGGAGCGGGCATTAGTACACCGGAATGTAAAAGGACATCTGAAACCCTCAGGAATATCCAAATACAAGGATGTCATTAAACCTATGTTTATAAAACCAATTAAACCAAGCAGCAGCAGCGAAGGAAGAGGTATGAAGTTGAAATATAATACAAAGCCTATGGAATACGTCTACTGGGACGATCCCAATGAATTGGTAGATCGTTTAAGGTTACTTGTTGCATCGAAAGAGGCCGGCAACACATCCCACGACAACGAAATTGTAGCGATAATAAATGAGCTCAAAGAAGCCAATATTATACGCGACAAATAACCAAAGTAGTCATTAGTAAAATGTCTCTCGATAAATTTGGTCGAAGTGCTGTTCAACAACAGCAACCGAGTGATTATGAGCGCGCAAAAATACCATTTTCCTTCACAGCTGATGGAAATATTGATGTAGAGAAAGTGATAATTTCAAATGTTGCAGATCCTAAAGCGGATATGGATGCCGCAATAAACTCTATGTTGATGATAGAGTACGCGACAAGTTGTCTCAAATTAAAAAGGACTTTCAAGTGGCATTCAATGATTTCAGCGATAAGGTTTACAGCAGTATGCGAAAACTTGAGAAAAATCAACATACTACTGATAGCAGCTTAAGGGTTAATCAACAGACCTTTCTGGAATTTCAGTCAAATACCAACGTCCAGCTTAACCAGCTTACGAAATTGCCACAGCAAATTGAAGAGAATCTAAAACAGACTATAAGTGATGAAATTTCGCAATTGAAAAACGATATTGATGAAGTGAAGGCCATCAAAGAGAAAATGCTAAAAGTTGTACCCGAACTATATGTGGATATGCAAAAATTACACGATGAAATGAGTGATAAAGTTAATAAGATGAACTTAGAGATGAAAAAATTATCAGATGGCATCAAGAGCGAATTGCGATCTCACAAAAACGAAGTCTCTTCGCAAATCAACAATCAATTAAAGATGATTAATCCAAAAATTGTAGCCATTCAACAGCAACAGCAGCAGCAGCAACAGCAATCTGCTCTAAAGACTAAATAAAAAGCATCAGCCATGTTAAATTATAGTAGTCATCATGAATTATTCCAAGGAAAAAGTTCAAGTTGTAAAGGAGCTGCATCGACCTGTGAGAAAAAAATTTCCACGACGTCACACCGTCATTAAGGGTTTCGATGATTTATGGCAGTCTGATTTAGGACAATTAGATCTTTATGCGGGAACTAATAGAAATTTTAAGTATATCTTAGTGGTAATTGATTGTTTTTCCAAGTACGTGTGGACGAGGCCGCTGAAATCAAAATCAGGAGAGGAGGTGACAAAGGCTTTCGAGAGTATTCTCACTGCTAATGGTGGGCGCCGCCCGAAAAACTTGCAAACAGACCACGGAAAGGAATACTACAATAGTCACTTCACGAAACTAATGCAAAAATATTCGATTAACCACTATAGTACATTTAGTGGGATGAAAGCAGCCATATGTGAGCGCGTGATAAGGACGCTAAAGGAGAAATTATTCAAGTATTTCAGTTTAAATGGCAGTTACAAGTGGATTGACATTTTACCTGATATCGTTCAGTCTTACAACAATCAAAAACATCAGACGACGAAAATGCGCCCTAGCGACGTAACTGCTGCTAATGCTAAGGACATTAAAGTATTCAATAGATTGAAAATCACCGGACCTAGGAAACTCAAGGTGGGTGATGTGGTGCGAATAAGTAAAGTGAAACACGTCTTTGAAAAAGGACATACCAGGAATTGGACTACAGAGCTATTCAAGGTACGTCAATATCAGCTAACGAATCCCATTACCTACCTGTTGGAAGACATGAGTGGCAGACCAATTCAAGGGGGATTTTATGAGGAAGAATTGCAAAAAACCGCAAACCCTGACGTTTATCTCGTGGAAAAAGTGTTGCAGAAAAAAGGCAATAAAGTCAAAGTTCGATGGTTGGGTTTTGATAAAAGTCACGACAGCTGGATTGATTCCAGCAACAGGCTATAACTTGTAAAACAGGAGTAGGAGGGAAGATGACGACAGAGACGTTATAAAAACCTTTTGAGTTTCCCATTACCTTCAGTAAGAGCAGTTCAATTTGGTGAGCAGCAGTATGAGTGATACTAGTTTTGAAGAAATTGACTACAACGCCGACCTAGATAGAATCTTAAACATGTACGAAGAAGCAGTTAAAACAGAAGCGTTTTACCTGTTACACACCAAATTTCCTCTCATCAATTCTGAGTTGGAAATCCAATGTGCATTAAGTCCAGCTCGAACGTTTGCACCAGTAGTTATTCTGCAAAAAAATAATGTGAAAATTGTCTTGAACAGCTTCGAATGGGCGGATGTTTTGTGCGTTCTGAAGTTGATGAATCAGAATTATTTAGAAAACCCAAATATTAGCAGTCACGAGGTTGCAGCACCAATTTCCTGTGGAGAATTTCTACATATAACCCAAACAAGATCTGAGGATGACGAGAAACTAATCTTGTTGATGCAAAATATTATTGCGTTATATTTCTCTCATAGTGATGTAGTGGAACTTTTTAGAATTGAACATATAATTTCTAGTCGAGTAGAAGCATATTTAGAAATGAACTTTTGTAAATATTATTTCAAAGTTTTAAATGAAGTTTGTTCATGGAAACATTTAATTTGTTCGCAACCAGTTGAACGACTACTATCATCTTTTGTTTTGATAATACATCTCAACTGAGTATTGCTTTAAGAGAGTATCTTTATTATTACAGAGAAAAAATTGTAGCCGACATTGTAGCGAGAAAACCTCAATAAAATGTATAAAATCATCCCGTTTTTTTAATTTTCCCTCAGTTGATATATCACAATCATGGAGTGTAGAGATTGGTATCAAGTATACGAACACAGATTACGTACCTTTGAAAACTGGCCATCAGAATTCCCAGCTTCCAGACTAGCAAGGGCTGGCTTTATTTATTTCGGTCAAAATGATGTAGTAAGATGTGCATTTTGTGGGACTGAAGGATTCAACTGGCAAATGACAGACGATCCTGTAGCTGACCATTTAGATTGGAATCCAAATTGTTCCTTCTTCGATACAGATAGCGTATACTTAATAAATAGAAAAAAACCTGTTGTTCATAAAGATAAAATAAGTGTTGCCAGCAGATTTTCTACGTTTGGCAATTGGCCTATAGCTCTAAAGCAGAGACCTAATGATTTAGCAAAACTTGGATTCTTTTATAGTGGTTCAGGAGATAGAATCATATGTTATTGTTGTGGCATACAGATTTCAAACTTGCTGCCAAACGATGACGTTACTGAACGACACTTGATGATATCCAACAACTGCTTAATGATTCAAAAAACAATAGAAGATTCAAAAGCCACTAGCTTATCTTGCAAAATTTGTTTAACTAATGAAATATCTGTTGTACTTCTTCCATGTAGACATTTAGCCTGCTGCTCAAGTTGTTTTATAGATATTGATAAATGTTGTATCTGCAGATGTGAGACAGTTGGGTATTTAAAGGTCTTTATTTCTTAAAATAAAAAACTGTTTTCAGAATATTTTTTTTTATTTAATTTATCATTAAATACCGTATACAATATACCACCACCACCACAACCAGCACCGAATCTTACATGAACTTACTACTCTATATATATATATATATTTTAATAAAAATACAATACCTAATTAGTAAAAACTATATAATTATACACTAAAGTAAACAACAACAACACCAAATAAAATTAATTATACAATACAACAATACATACACAACAACAACAAAAAATCAATAATATTTTGTTTTTTTTGCTGCAGAAAAGTACCTTTCCATATCATGCAAAAGGTACTCATCTGCATTACATATCTTAAACAGCGGCATCCAACAAGAACTACACCAATGTTTTTTGTATTGATACACAATGTATAGATCTCTACTACAGTATTTAAATGTATCAAAGTGCGGCCTAAACTTATAAAATCTTACTCTCTGTTGGAAAACACTTTTCAGTGTCTCCCCACATGAGTTGCATAACCGAAAGTCACCAAATTCAATAGCAAAAATTGTAAAATATTGGAATGATGCCTGATATCTATCATATGAACAGAATTTTTCAAGATCGTAGGCGAAATTCAAGAAAATAAGCCTCTGATGTAGTGACAAATTTGTTTCATATTCAAACCCATCTAAAATGGCATCAGTGTCTAGATGGGTATTGGAAGAAAGCTGAACAAGTTGTCCATATTTGTGTTTCGGAAAACTGTGCATCACATCATCGATTACTGACCAGGGGAGAGGTGCCCAGACAACGAAATTGGCTAAGTTTGAAATACTGTGACAGATGGTCTTGATGCAATGCTCTTTAAGAGTGTTTGGGGTCGCCATTGTGTAGAATAAAAAATTTGCTACTGAGAATGCTGACTTTTCTTCTTTTAAAATTGAGATCTCGAATTCGTGTTGTTGTCGTTGTTGCCGTTGTTTTTGTTGTTGTTGTTGTTGTTGTTGTGTGTCTGTAAAAGAAAAAAATATACAAGAACTAATCTAATTTGTAATGTTACTGCTTTTCACATCATCATCAGCATCAACTACTATTTAGTTTCAGTCGGAGGGGTTGAAAGTTTCTGACACAATATCAGGCATATCTAACAGCTCTTGATACCAATATCTTGGAACTTCTGGTTCATGCTTATGTATCGTGAACAAAGGCATCCAACATGAACCACACCAGTTTCCTCGATATCCGTATAAAATGAACAGTTGATATGACCGATATCTGTATGTTCTCACGTAGTCTCGATACGTATGAAATTGTTTCCTTGTTTCGAAACAAATTTTAAGTTTCTCGCAACATTCGTTGCACAAGGGCAAATTATCAAATTTCACACGGTCTCGAGACTCAGCGACAATTCTATTGATTTTAAAAGTTGCAGAATACTTTTTATATCTGGCGTGAGATTCTAACCCCCCATAAAATAGCAGACTGATTCTCTTGTCGAGTGACAATTTTTGGTCTGCTTCATCATCAAAGCCATCTACGAGAGTCTTGTGATCTACCTGCATGTTTGAATATATTTCATCAAACTGTCGGTATTTGATGATAGGAAATTGTTCCACCAAATCATCAAATACGGACCAAGGAAGCGGTGTCGTGGTGATGAAATCCGCAAGATTTGAAACACTGCGACAGATCGCTTCAATTGCAAGTTGTTTCAATGTGATTGATGATCCAGATGGAATGTTGTAGATGACTTGTAGTAGTGTTGCTGATGATGATGATGATGTGAAAGACATTTTTTTGCGGTTTCTGTTGTGGTATCTGCAAAAGAGAAAGAAAAAGAATTCAAATTAGAATTGCCTGATCTTGTAATGGCCCCAGGGCAAAGTATTGTAACTGTGGGGAATAAGAAAGCGTTTGTCGTCAAAGGGATTAAGCGCAATTTTCGTTTGCTCAATGCTATATACATCGTGATGTTTCGATTGTATAGTGCATTGAGTTTGATGTAGTACGAAGGATTTATTTGAATGGTCTGTAAATTGCTGCAGACATTCCAAGTAATCTTCGTACTTTATTTTGCGCTTCACCACACTCTTCTTTACCCCCTTGGCTTTCTTAATGTTGCTACCTCCTTGAATCTTAAATGTGTATTGCTTCGAACGCAATCCAATAAAAAATAACATAATTTTACCTTTCACCTCATCCTTCATTAGACCCGGTATTTTACTATTAACTAAGGGAATATTCCAGCGATTATCTGAAGGATAATCGCTCGTGTCAAAACGTTGAATATCCGCCTTTATTACCTCTTCATAGAGGTCCTCACACTGTATCTCATAGACCAGGCTATCAGTGTCCGAATACAAAAGTTTGCACCGCTCCACCGGAAACTTTTTGAGCATGTAATCATAGTGAAACTCATAAATGCAAAGTTTGGAAATATCAAGAATGCACATCCCAATGTATAGAGGTTTATCGAATAGAATACTGTGCTTTTTTAATTCAACAGCCATCAGATCTTCATCGAAAATAGTTCTACTTTGAAAATTAGGGCTGGCAATTAAGTTTTTCGCTCCCATCCTACCGTTCCATTTTCTAACCAACTTCACAATTCGATGTTTTCTCACGTTTTGCATTGTTTTCCCAAACACTGCGTTTACCATCAATTTGTAGAGGTTTTTCTCAAATTCATGTTTCGCCTGACTTCGCAGTTGAGTGTTAAAGTCGATGTAGGGTTTCAGCCAGGCGGACTGATCAAACTGCAATACTCGGTGAATTTTTTCAAGACTAAACCATGCGCCAAAGCTTGCTTTAGATTCCTGTAATGAATTATGTATTTTTCTTTATCATCGAGGGTGGTCAATAACTTTTTATTTTTAGAATTTGGGGGTGTTTTGTGTTCGGCACAGAACGGTAGGTCCCTGTGAAGATCGTGTAAGCTCTCAGGGTACTCCAAGTCTACTTCTAAAATGTATCCCTTTGGCGAATCATCGGGGATGGATGTTATGTCGATGTTCGGGTCAACCCAATTGAACCCACCATAAGGTAGGGGTTGCATCATCCCCCATCCGTACATGTTATTAACATCACAATAAAAAAGGTATTTTGAGGGTTTAGAGGAATCATAACCCTCTACATACTTATTGTTTGCTTCGCCGTACCTGTTGCAGCACATCGAGATACCTCCTCGTATTCCGCGTTCCATAAATAGCAACATGTCAACATCTTGAATCGTTTCGAGTCTACATTGCGTGTATTTCAACATGCAATCCCATGTGAATCCAGGGATTGTATAATAGCTTGCTGCGTCTAAGCCGTATGTCTTGTGGCAGGTGTTTCTAAATGTCTCAAATACGCAAGCTAACAACAAGATATCAGTTTTCATATACAGATCGCTGTACTCACCGAGTGTTTTCAATCCAAATTTCTCCCAAATTACCTGTGCATGTATATAATCCTCATCTTGTATGTGTTCATCGTTCAAGCGATTATAAAATTTCTTTTTCGCAGGTAATTCGGTTTCTTGCAATCTCTCAATTTTGTCAAGATAATCATAGAAAAATACACCTTTTCTATAGAGCAATCGTAGGCTCTCATTTGGTACATGTCTAAACTGATTATTTAGAATCTCAAAGTCGGTATCTTTTAACGTGGACACCAAAGTGTCTAACGAACACCCCATAAACCTGAAGGAATCTATGTAGCGAAATTTAATTTTGGTATCGTTATCGTGGACGGTGAAACTAATATATTTTTCCTTATTAACCGGCAGCAAAGTTATGTGATTTCGTTTAGCCAAGTCGCGAATAATAAAATGTGAGTCGTACCCACTCAAATTGTGAAAAACAATGGGTACAACAAAGGATTTCCGATATAAAAGGTTGCACTTATTGTGTGAAAAGCCTCTAAATTTCCCAGACAGGTGGTCATGGTCGCGAACTACCCTATCCTGAGGGCTAAAAGGTTTTTCACAAATATGGCACACCCCCGTAGCATCCTTCAAGTCTACCACGGTGTTCATAGGCTCTACGTTAATCAGTTTAGACTGCACAAATTTTGCCACATTAGCCATATCTTCAGCGAACCAAGACATACAATCAACCCCTCTATAACTTTTGTAGAATGAATAATCATTATTATAACTACATTGAAAATAGTACCCAGCACTGTAAGCGGTATGTTTTTGATATGGCAAACTATTAGTTGATGGTTTCTTGCCACCAGTAACCGGTTCCAAAAGAGATTCAAAATCAGCGTAAACGATGAACGGAACTTTTTCTTTATACATGTGGTTTTTAAATTGAACGTGAGAAAACTTTGGAAATTCTATTTTACATTCATTCAACTTTTCGCAGTATTCAGAATGCTCCTTTAACTTTCCCTCTGAATAAAAATAATTTAGACATCTATCGCAAATATATTTTTTTCCTAAATGCTTGGAAACTTGACTCGATATAAGGCGTGACAGATTTTTTATAAAACAATAATGATATTGGATTTCATAAGCATCATTATCACTCTCATCATCATCATCAACACCCTCTACATCCATATCACTTTTTTTCGAAAAATACTTGTCTTGAACAAGTAACAAATTGACATGTTGCTCTCGCTTTTCTTTACACAAACGTACTGGAACGACGGTGAACTTGGAACGTGCATCCATTTCCAAACCGAAGACATTTACAGAGATTGACTGATTATGCTTCTCAAAAACTGAAATTTCATTAATTTTGACTGGGGCACTTAAACCGGTTAAATTCAAAACTGTGCTGTAATGTGGATATGAAGAAGGCCTATCAGAATGTCTGGCGACAGGAAATAAAGCGGAAACAATACTCCAGAAAAAGCAGTCCTGATCGCGATTCTTAACATTGATGCAAGCTTTAGTGGACTTAATTTTTTCTGGTAGCTCAATGTAGGATGAGGCGCCCTTACTAAGCTCGAACTTATTTATATTAACTTCCAAGGAAATAACTTCATTTATCGACCAACCCGATCCGATGGTTGCAAATTCAGAAAGCGCATTTAAAATGCGATCTTTTACGTACAAGTCAAACCAATATTGCAAATCGGTCCCTAAATCAATGACTTCATTTTTTGTTGTAAAATACTTTTTGTCTGAAATTTCTTTATCTCCTGATAGTTTAACAAATTCTCCACACAAACTACAATTTACCTTTAACATAGGATTTTTTTTCAAAACATTTTTTATGCGAACCTGAAAAACTTTGCTAGCATCCCCCAAAAACTCTAAAACATCTTTATGACTTTTATTGATTATGACGCCCGTTCTAACGCGACTTTTGAAAGCGGAAGCTACCTCTTCCCATTTAACGCGACGATTTCTGTTAGTGTGACGTGCTGAAATACCCATTCCCAATTTATCAAAATTTTCTAATATAATTTTGAATCTTTTCAGATGTCCAATATTGGTTTGCAATTTCCGTAACGTTCCCACCGATAAATCCGCTTTCCGAATAGCCTTGTTGCATAGAAGAATGTGTTTTTTGGTATGTTGTAACCAAGTTTCCACATCCCTTTGCGACAATGGTCTTGACTTTTTACTCAAAATACTTTCTACTTCCCTCAGTTTCACGATAATTTCATCGCTAAGACAAGCAATTTGATCTGAATTCATTTTTCGTTCTCTCTCTCTTTACAAGATTACCAACACCAGAAAGTTACAAAAATTAAACACTTACAATTATTCTGTTGTTGTTGTTGTTGTTACGGTTTCCCACCTCGCTTAATCTGTTGTTGCTGTTGTTGTTGTTGATGTTGTTGCTGTGGTTTCCCACGTTCCGTCCTCGATCAGGAAAAGTGTTCTGGGATGACTTGTTCCCACGTTTTGGAGTCCGATGAATGTTAAGGTGTAGCTTCCCCCCGCAAATTTATTTAAGTGGTTCTTAAATACTGCAGTTACTCGCTTGGGTAGAAATACTATCACTTCCTCTAGCTCCAAACGCACCGTTTCACCGTATCGGGATTTTACTAGTTTAGCGTCCAGAATCTGGTACTTGTGGAACAACTGCAGATCCTGAACTTTTTTTGTTGGTTTGTGGACCCACTCTGCGGAGGAAACTTCGTTAATTTCTCGTAAAAAACTCATCTGAAATAATAATAAAAATATCCTTCTATAATAACTTTATGAAAAATAATAGTAAACTCACTTTTGTTAGTTTTTCTTTGTAGCTTCTGCTGATTTCTGCTAATGGACGTGGCGTTCTGGTCTGCTCTGTGCGTGCTCTGTGTAATGTAATTCTAGTCAGAAATATCTGCTGACTTCTGCTATTGAGAGTGCGATGTAATTCAGTTCAGAAATATCTGCTGGCTTCTGCTATTGAGCGTGGCGTTCTGGTCAGAAATATATCGATTAGTAAAATACCCTGATTAATTTTCTAAAATAAATATTTAACTAAGAAACTTTCTTCCTACAGAAACTATTCAATCCAAGACAATTTTTTTATAACATAATATCTTTTGACTAACATTCATACAGATAAAGCGAGCAAGACCAAAAATCCTTTTTCGCACACAGAAAACATTAACCCCAAAAATGCTATAACATAATATATCGATTAGTAATGTACCTGAATACTTTTCTACTATAACTATTTACCTAAGAAAATTTTCTCGCTACAGAAACTTTGCATTCCAAGACCACAACATTTTCTTAGAAAATAATGTCTTCTGGTTAGACATTTTCTCTCAATGCAACAACATCAAGAGAAAAAACATTTATAAAGAAATATTCAGATAAAACTAACAAGAAAACAAGCCTTTTTCTCACACAGAGAATATTCAGCTCAAAAATGTTGTAAAATAATGTATTCTAAACAGACATTTTCTCTCAATAAAGTCACATCAAGAGAAAAACATTTATAAAGAAATACTCAGAACATATTTACCATTTAAGACACAAAAAATCACCTCTAAAATACACACACACAATAATGTCTAGCGTCTAGAAATTTCTTTCAAGACAGCAAAACATATTTAAAAAATTAAAAAATTATAATAAAAATAATAGAAAAAAGATAACTTACCAGAAATAGTTTTCACTGCACAAAAATACTTAGTTTCACGATGCAAGACTGTTTGCAATTGATTTCAACGCAATCAGAACGTTGTATTTAAACCGTTTTGCACGGTACGAATGTACGCAAAAACAAGTCCTCTCTCACTCTCCCGCCGACCGTGATGACCACATTCCAGCAAGATCCGCTTCTTGGGAGTAGTTCTCGAGAATTTACAGGGTGATATTACGTAGTAATTTGTATTTCAAGAAAATACTCTTCTCAAACAAATGCTGTGAAAATAATACACATAGTAATTTGGTATTAATTTTTATTTTCTATAGCTAAAATCCTAGTCAACAATTCTTTCAGTTGTTCGTAAAGCGTCAGATTTGGACAAGGGATATTAAACAAACTTAATGTTAACTTATTAGTGTCTACAAGAATATTTGCAAATTCATTATATTCGAAATACCTATTATTTTCAAAAAAATAAATTCTTCCGTTAGTATACCGAAAAGCACTTCTAATACTTTCTGGTATACCGCTAAAGTCTCTGCTTATATAACCATAATTTTTCCCTTCATAGGAACACTCGTTGATCTCGGCGTACATATTATTTGAGAAGAAAAAAATAGTTTGTCCTGTATAACTGGTAACCGTAGCAATGATTTCATCTGCCGGTATTGAGAGCTTGAAATCGCTAATGCTTAAAGTTTTCAGTAGTTTAAAGTTCTCATCTGAGATGTAGAATAATCTCTTCTTATCTCCAATCATAACTATTTCACCAGACGGTCTCTGATATATTGAAGTTATTTCAGCGACATCCGATGGTAGAAAATGTAGGACTTTCCGTAGATTAACGTTTTTTGATGTTATGTTTCGACTCTCCATATCCATGATCCATAGCCTGTCTTTATATATAATATACAGATTGCTTCGTAATACTAAAAACTGTAAGCTCGAAACATCTACTTGACATAAGTCTATTGCTTTCTCTTGTGTACCTTTTACAGTGGTATTAGTGGTAGTTGTGGAAATAATAATTTTTTGTGTACTTGAAGGAATCTCATGAATATATTTCTGTGTTGTCTTTGGGGTGCTTTTTACCGTCACACTTTCGGGGATTTTTTTCGTCGTCTTTGGAATGCTTTTTACGGTCGTACTTTCAGAATTTTTTTTCGCTCCATATAAAAATTGAATTGCTCGGATATCATCTTCATCGAGTTGTAAACGACCATAATATGGATACATTATTGAGCTCCAAAAAGGGGAATGCTCCATTCCAACGCTGTGACCTATTTCGTGAATCAAAACAGAAAGCAAACTTGTCTGGTTTGCTGGAATATCTTCTATTTTATCCAACCCTAAATACCACATCTCACTTCGGTCTAAATGAATCTCACGACATGTATCATTATTTGGGAGATATGCATGCCCCAAAGCACCAGAAGGTCCATCAAATAGATAATAACAATTCCCCGCATCTTGACACCTTCTGTTGTTTGAGTGTCGGAACTGTCCGTCGGCATAGGAAATAACTATGTCCGGTGCAGTAGGTGAATAAGTGAATTGTAAGTTTGACACATTTTGCCATACTTCAAAAGCTTTTTCTGCCACTAATTTCCTTTCCGAATCAGCAAACACAAAGTACCACTTTAATTTAGTCTTTTGCCATTTTTGGGAGGTTGTACGAAAACTCAAAGGGAAATCAGGTAAACCGCAACGTGGTTTATTCATTAAATTTAAAGTTTCTTCATTAGCAGTACCGTCGACTTTCAAATTATATAGTTCTTGAAAATTAATCAATCCCTCTTTTACGTCTGCTATAGATGTTCCATTAGGTTCCGTTAAAAATCCATATCGCTTTAAATAGTCCTCAACATTCACTTCACCCGTTACCAGTGAAAAATAGCAGGCTATATAAATTCCCAGTAACATTATTTTTGCTTCTGTTCTCTTTGAATGATTAAATAAAACTGAATTTTCAGTGCTTCAAATTTATAATTTAAACCCTCTTTTATTCTATTCAGCAATTTACCTAGTTACCATAAAACTATGTGCAAGATTATTTGAAACCTATTTCAGCATATTAATCTACCCTGTATTTTCAATTTCAAGACTGCGTCACAACCCACCTACCAGGATATCCAGCGTATTTTTCCACATCAGGTTGTTTGCGCTTTACTAGCTGACCTCCACGAATAGTCCGTATGGATGAACCGTCTCCGTCACCTTGATATATAGAAACAAGTCCATAAAAAAAATCGCGGATGTGATTTTACTTTACATATCCCTATCTGAACCTCAAATTAATGCGAATTTTTCTACATCATATCGGCAGCGGTACTAGTTAACCTTCAAAATAATCGCAGTATGATTGAACTTCATACCGTCGCCTTAATGTCGGGAAACAAGTCTGTACTCGTAAAAATCGCGAAACGCGACTCAAGCCACTAAGCTATTTTAATTATTTCGCATTACCAGTGGCGGACGGATGGAAATTTCACACACTATTAAATTTTATTCAAAGAAAATTAACGTTTTCGCATTTTTCTCCCTTAACACTGCCACCAAATTTATGAAACTCACACAACTACTCAATAGACATCTAACATACCCAACAACCCACACAACCAGTGCCGGCGGCCTACGGGGGCTCCAATACTGATATATCTGCCTTTTTGCATAAGTGGTCCAAAACTCTCATATCTATTCTACTGAGGTAGTTCTTAGCGCAAGAGTATTTCTAATAACTTCGTAGATATAGAAGTGATCCAAAAAGTATAAATTATCAAAATCGCCCTGTATATTATAAATGGAGAAAAAATGCAAAATCTGATATGGCCATCCTAAGTGTCACAAAAACGTCGAACAGGTATATGAAAACCGCAAGACTCTAAAAATATATAATGTTGTGTAGTATCTTCAAAACCATACTTGGAAAAAAATTGAGTACTCCACTGGATTCTATGCAAAATTTTCTATTAGACGTAGTTCTTAGCGCAAGAGTATTTCTAATAACTACGTAGATATAGAAGGGGTCCAAAAAGTATAAATTATCAAAATCGCCCTGTATCTTATAAATGAAAACCGCAAGAGTCTATCTTCAATAACAACCGAGTAACCTGGCAATCTCAACCAAAATGGAATGCACTGTACATATGTTTATTAATTGATAATGTTTGTTGTTAATATTTCATGATTTTAGTAATTAAGTATATATAATAATAAGTAATATGGGTAATTTTTTATTGAAAACTCCACATTTCTGAAAATTAGCATTAATAAGATTTCCATTTAAATAGTTGTTTCAAAAAGAAGTAATGTTTGATTAATTTGATTATTTTGAAGATTTAACAAGATTTGTAATTTAAAATGTTAATGATCTAAATTAAATTTAAAAATAAAATACATAATTAAAAAAAAATTAATTAATTTCACAATAGAAACAAAATAAAATAATAATAACTAATAACATTATATTTGGCTTTGCCAACGTGAAGCTAAGGACTTATTCAAAATTAATTAATTAAATAATTATAAATTTATAACTTTATTATATATATATATATATATATATATATATATATTAGATGGTTTCCGGGAATTCATCCGCGTAGTTGATAACTGATCCCTGCCGGGATCGATGGTAAAATGACGACGTTTCGGCAGAGTCAAATCTGCCCTCTTCAGGTCGGTTCGCATAATTCTCGTAGCCTTCTGCTTTCGCTTTTCACAAAAGATCTATTGATTTTAATCCTTTTTTATATTGATATATGAAAAATATAAAAATTTTTGTTTGTGTTTGTTCATTGGCTTTATTATTATTTAACTGTTCATCCGGCTATTTGTTGGAAACAAACAGGCTTTTGCAACATTAGATAATAATATACTTATTTAAATTAAATTCAACATCTAATTTTAATCTTTATATGCAAAAAATTTAAACATCAAATCAATTAAGTACTGTTATAAAATCTTTGTACTTACTGTTGTACTTCTCATGTAGTTCCGGCAACTCCTTCCTCGAAGACACTGTTATTATCTCACCTTATGAAACTTTTATCTTTCCAATTGTTTTTAACCTTTTTATTATTCAATTATTAATTTCAATTTTTATTCACAACTAAACTTTAATTGATTCTTTACTTTGACTGTACTTATTTACTCTCATGATATTTTTCTTTAAATGTGCTCTTTTTATTAATTTAACTTAACTTAAATAAATTCACTTTTCAACAAAACAGTTTCAAGATACTTCATTAAACAATATTGTGAAATTCAAAAAAAAATTCCAATTTCTATTAATCTCTCTATTTCTTACTGTTGAGAATTCTCTTTCTTATTTATCTAAGCTATAATTCCTTATTTAAATTTCTAAATAAAACATTCATTATCTTTTAAACTTCACAACATGAAATTTTAAAAATTACAAAATCATTTATCTTATTATTCAAATTTTGGTTTATTGTCCTTCTTTTTCTAGAACACCATTTCAATTTCTTCAATTGATTTTTCTTCTTGTCTCCATTGTTTAAATATTTTACGTTTTATTTACCTATTTTTTTATATTTATTATTACATTCCATTCACCAATTAAAAATTTCAATTTCATCAACGCTTTGTGTGTAGCATGCACAATCACTTTATTTTAATTCACAAAATTTGCGATTTTGAACCTTATTTTGAAAGCTGTCAGTCGTCAAACTTCACTTCTGCATATCAAGGCTAACTAGATTTTAAATAAAACTTAATCAACGGAACGTAACATCCGAGGCGCTGGTTAAATGACAAATCCCTCAATTTTGGCGTGGCAGTCATATTTCTCAGGTAGTAACAAAAGACTAACATGACGCCAAGTTTTGCATAAATCAGCGAACTTGATGTTGCATTTTTATAACCACATATTTAATCAAATTTCTTATTTAAACTATATGTTTTACAAAATATCTCATTTGAAAGCTAATTTAATTTTGAATAAATTGTTTTATATAAACTATTACTCAATTTTTTTTGTTATGGAGATCTTGAACTTAGAATATTTGATCATTCTGACTTTCAAATTCCCACCTTATTTGCAAAGTTCACTTTACACTATCTGTAATTATCTTAGTTCACCAGTTGCACTTCTTATTTAAGTGTCCTTAGTTTGTTTACACTCTTAACTTACCTAATTACCTAACTTATTACCTAGTACAACTTATCTTTAACTATTTATGTGAATTTTCTTCAAAAGTTGTCTCCTACATCCTACTTTTGCATAAATTACCTGTTTGAATGTCTTTGCTACTTATGTATGTATTTTTTATCATTTTCTAATATTATTTTTCATTTTTAGATTATCTACAACATTAGCAAGAAGAAATTATGAAAGTTTTCAAT
Organism: Octodonta nipae; assembly: GCA_034190945.1. NCBI lineage: Eukaryota > Metazoa > Arthropoda > Insecta > Coleoptera > Chrysomelidae > Octodonta > Octodonta nipae. The sequence goes on along the minus strand of CM067216.1, from coordinate 142,729,878 downwards.
GATGGAATTTTGCTGATATACTTGTCCATTTTTCTTTGGAGACATGTTTTATAATGTGATGAATCAAAAGATTTAATGTACTTCATAGTATTTTATTTTTTTATACTTAGTTTGCATGTAAATATTTCACTAGGTAACTGAACTGATTCAGTTCAGTTACCTAGTGACTCTTCGGGAGTAGGCAGGTTGAGGCCCCGAGTTCGATCTAGACTCTGAAACTCTATTTTATTTTTTGTATCTTGATAATGGCTCCAAAGCAGGAGTCGAAACGTCGAGTATTTAATAAATTCAGACCCGGTTCTCACCCGGAACCTAGCTTAGTTCATAATAAGGACCGCGAAAGCCTCTCAGATATATATATATATATATATATATATATATATATATATATATTCTGAGAGGCTTCCGCGGTCTTTATATATATATATATATATGGTTGATGATTTATTCCGGTGTACATCCGTTCGTCTGTATTCGTTTGAAAAATCACTTGACTTTTCGCCAAAATCATATTTGGCTTTCTCAAAAGATACTAAGTAACTGAAGAATTTCTGGTTCTTGATCTCAATTTTTACCTGCCCTGTGAGCCCTCATTAGTATTTAATCTCTCAGGTACTTTATCTTCTTTATTAGGTTGGGTCAACTGATGGTCAATTAAAGTGCAATTACGGTGTTTATGGCTTTTGTCGGTAATTTGGGTAATCGGATTTTTTGGGTTTATTGCTGGTTTTGTTATATTGTTATTTACACCGGAATAAATCATCAACCACATACACTCGGATACACTCAGGACAACGAAACTATATGGAATACTAAGATCAAAGAAGAGCCAAATGTTGTGTGATCTCAACTTTCTAATAAAATGCCGTAACAGTAACACATTACCAACATTCACGAAATTGTCATACCATACAATAACCAGACAGACAACAAGCATCCTGCACAAAGCGAGCAAAGCCCTTCTGAAAGAAAGCATACGTCAGACAAGGAAAAAACTAGCTGAAATTGAGAACAAACTATTACACCTCCACATTCGCCTTAGTTATAAGGTACATCCAACATTATGGGACCTTGTGGAAATTGTCGCTTTTTGGCGTTCAGAAACAGCAAAAAAAATTAGAGGCACTCCAACAACGCTCACCTAAACAGTACATGGAACCTAACGCCGAAGGAATAGTTCACAACATCTCGTCCCAGACATGAAAAAGCCGCATTGAGCAAAGGGTTCAACTTCGCAATTGCTCCAAGAACAACACCCACGGAAGAAATAATCTCACATGTTGAAGCTGCATTATATCAGGTAGAAGAGCAAAAGGCGGATGAAATTCGTTTTGAAGTTACAAAAATCTTAAAAAACGCCAAACCACCGAAGGACAATTTGACAAAATCCGAACACATAGCAATAACAAACCTTAAAAAGAACAAAGAACTAACAATATTACCAGCCGACAAAGGAAACGCTACCGCTGTGATGGACACAAAAGAATACAAGAAAAAGATGGCAGAAATATTGAAAGTATCATCCCATGGGAAAAATCAAGTAGATGTCCTAAACTTTACGGATTACCAAAAATCCACAAAGAAAGAGTGCCCATCAGACCCATAGTAAGCGCGATAAACTCACCAACGCAAAAACTAGAGAAATACCTGGCCCCATTCATGCAACCAATAGTGGAAACAGCAAAATCTTACATCAAAAACTCAAATCACGTCATAGAAATAATTAAAGACATAAACTTAGAAGAAAACGACTTAATAGCAAGCCTCGACGTCATATCTCTCTACCCCAGCATACCACTCGACGAAGCACTGGACAGTATAGCTATGAACGAAAACCTACCTCACCACATAATAGAATTAGCCGACCACTGCCTCAAAAATACGTATTTCTCCTTCGACGGTCATTTTTATAGACAAATACAGGGTGCTCCTATGGGATCGGCTCTATCACCAGTTGTTGCCAACTTGTTTATGGTATATCTGGAAGAAAAGGCCATAGCTAACGCAGCATTAAAACTAAAACTGTGGGTCCGCTACGTTGATGACATCTTCATTATATGGCCTCACGGGAAATTAGAACTCAATAATTTTCTTGTTTATATGAATTCCATTCATAACAAGATACAATTTACCCTAGAAACAAAACACAACCAACAACTTCCTTTCCTAGATGTCCTTCTAACAAGAAACAACCTAAGCTTCCAGCACACCGTATTCAGAAAAGCAACACACACCAATAGATATTTACACGGCAATTCACACCATCATCCAGTACAGATCCAAGGAGTAGCAAACACCCTTATAGCACGATTGGTACGTCTCACAGACCAGCAAACTAGAAACGAACAACTAGCTTTCACGAAAACCACCCTCAGAAAAAATTGCTACAATAACCACACCATCAGAAAAGCAATAAACAAACAACAGGATGCGAAAAAGAAACAAAATGATGACCAAGACTACTTAGCCCATGTAAGTTTACCATACATCAGAGGTACAACGGACAGAATAGGGAGATTTCTGGGTAAACACAAAATTGGAACTACATACAAACCTCAAACAACAATCGGAAAATTGCTGGGGAACCCAAAGGATAAAATGCCATTAGAGAACCATGGAGTTTACAGCATTTCATGTGGAGACTGTTCCAAGTTATACGTCGGCCAAACAAACAGGCGAATATCCGCCCGTCGAGACGAACACAAACTATACATAAAGAACAAACAGACCACCTCTACTTTATTCAGACACGAACAAGAAACAGGGCATAAAATAGAGTTTAATACTTGTAAAGAAATCGCCAATGTTGAAAACTACAAAATCAGAACAATACGAGAAGCGATTGAAATTGAAACCCGAGATACCATAAACAAGAGACGAATCTTTAAAATTATCACCATTTTGGAAAGCAGTAATCCCATATCAAAATAACAATACAACAAAACCAGCAATAAACCCAAATAATCCCATTACCCAAATTACCAAACACTGCAATTGCACTTTAATTGACCATCAGTTAACCCAACCTAATATACAAGATGAGGGCTCACAGGGCCGGTATAAATTGAGATCAAGAACCAGAAATTCTTCAGTTACTTAGTATATTTTGAGAAAGCCAAATATGATTTTGGCGAAACATCAAGTGATTTTTCAAACGAATACAGACGAACGGATGTTCACGGGAATAAATCATCAACCACATATTTCCATCCGTGAAACAGTATACACAAACATATATATATATATATATATATATATATATATATATATATATAAATATGTATATATATATATATATATATATATATATATATATATATATATATATATATTCATCCGCGTAGTTGATAACTGATCCCTGCCGGGATCGATGGTAAAATGACGACGTTTCGGCAGAGTCACATCTGCCCTCTTCAGGTCGGGTCGCATAATTCTCGTAGCCTTCTGCTTTCGCTTCTAGTTACTCGAATACTAAGATTTTCTGAAGCGAGCGCGCTGTTATATAGTCGCGGCTCGGCGCCTATCGGTTGACACCGTGAACGGCTGCGTGTGATTGGCCCTTGGCGCTCAGTGGGCACGGCTCCATCCTGCTGATTTGTTATTTCCGGTTGAGTTGTTATTGGACGGGTACGGGCGGGTACGGTGTTTAATAGGATTTTCCAACAATTCGATAAGTTCTGAATTTCATTGCGTGCGTTTAGACTGTGAGGTCTCTTCGCTATTTCAATTGCCTCTCTTACGAGCCTTGATTTCGGGTGTTCTATATTTGCCAGCACTCTGGTGTTCTCAAAGTCTATTCGGTGTGACATCGTGGTGGCGTATTCCGCAATGGATGTTGTTTTTTCCTGCTTTCTTACAGCGTTCTGGGGTTCATCACGTCTAGCTTGAATTCTTCTATTAGTTTGCCCCACATAGGTTTTATGACAGTCTGCACATGGAATCTCGTACATTCCCTGTTGTTCTAAAGGGATTCTCGTCTTCGGAGTCCTCAACATCGTGCTTATTTTTCTCTGTATTGAAAATAGTATCGATATTGTGTCTCCGTAGAATTCTTGCAATACTGTCCGTGGTCCCCTTGACATACGGTAAATAAGCCTTGATTATTGGTGTCTCATGCTCCCCGTCTGTTTGTCTCGGTTTTAACTTTAGGGCTCTTTGTATATTTCGGTCTGTAAATCCGTTTTGTCTCAGAGCTGTTTTTAAACTGTCCATTTCCTGTTTGATGTTATCCTGGTCAGCTAGCCTTTGTGATCTGGTTACTAAAGTCTTGACGACGGCTTGTAGTTGTGCTGGGTGGTGATGAGAATTAGCATGAAGGTATCTGTTGGTGTGAGTTGCTTTCCTATATACTGTATGGCCAAGGGTTCCAGCTTGCTTCCTATTTATGAGAACATCAAGGAATGGCAATTGATTGTTGGCTTCAACCTCCATGGTAAATTTTATTTTGTGATGGATGCCATTAAGGTGATCTAAAAAAGTATTGAGGTGTTCTCTCCCATGAGGCCAAATCACAAATGTATCATCCACATATCGCAACCACAAACTGGGTTTAAGAGTTGTTGTCCTTAGTGCCAACTCCTCAAAGTTCTCCATAAAAAGGTTCGCTATAACTGGTGAGAGTGGCGATCCCATTGGAGCTCCTTCCACTTGTTTGTATCGTTGGTTCTCGTAAACAAAATAGGTGTTCATCAGACAGTGCCTTGTTAAGTCTACAAGGTGTTGAGGTGGTTTGTATTTTTCTATTATGATATCCAAGGCTTCGTCGATAGGGATGTTGGTGAAAAGGGACACTACGTCAAAACTTACAAGAAGACACTCTGGTTGTAAGACCGTTTTTCTAAGAATTTCGATGAAATGTGTCGAATTTTTTACATATGAGTCTGCCCCTCTGCAAACGGTTGAAGTTGTTGGGCTAGGTATTTGGCTAGGTGTTGTGCTGGGGATCCAATTGAGCTTACTATTGGCCTCAAAGGTACACCTTCTTTATGTACTTTTGGCAACCCATAGAATTTCGGACATCTCGATGACTTTTTACGCGGAATGAGTTGCAGTTGGAGATTTTTGTCGATCCTACTTGCTTGGATTTTGGCCTTGGTTGTTTTCTCTAGATAAGTTTTTGGGTCAGTAGTAAATTGTTTATATGCTGGATCTTCTAGCAATATTTTAATTTTGTTTAAATAATCCGCTGTATCTAAAATTACAGTCGCATTTCCTTTATCAGCAGGTAGAATGACAATGTCGTTGAGTCGAAGTTGTTTCAAGACCTCATTTTCTTCTATAGATAGGTTCCTTTTGGGTGGTTTAGACTTTCATAGAACATGTGACACATCTTGTCTAATTATTTCAGCGGTGTTCGCATCTAATTTTGAGACTGCTGTTTCCACGCCACATATTATGCTTTCTGTTGGTATGTGAGAGGGAGCAATAGCGTAATTTAATCCCTTAGCCAACACGCCAATCGAAGAAGTGTTCAATTAGACCGAAGATAAGTTATAAACGGTTTTATTCGTTTCCAACTGCAGTGAGGTTAGACTGTGACCGTTATTTTCCGAGACAAATTCGTTTTTGGGCTTCTGTTGGAGCTTCATTTTGTTAAATTTTGCCTGTTGTTGCATTGTTGTTAACTCTGCATTGGTTTCGGCCCTAAATTCGCTAATCTCATCGAATTTATCCCATATTATCGGGTGGAGTGTATTGCTTACCATTAGGTGGATATCTAAGAGTTTAGTATTAAGAACATCTAAATCTCTTCTGACATCACGTATGGCTTCCCTAAGTAGGGCACAACTAGCTTTCCATAAGATATTCTGTGTTTTTCTGTTGTCTGATGAACACCTATTTGGTTTACGAGAACCAACGATACAAACAAGTGGAAGGAGCTCCAATGGGATCGCCACTCTCACCAGTTATAGCGAACCTTTTTATGGAGAACTTTGAGGAGTTGGCACTAAGGACAACAACTCTTAAACCCAGTTTGTGGTTGCGATATGTGGATGATACATTTGTGATTTGGCTTCATGGGAGGGAACACCTCAATACCTTAATGGCATCCATCATAAAATAAAATTTACCATGGAGGTTGAAGCCAACAATCAATTGCCATTTCTTGATGTTCTCATCATAAACAATAATTCCACTCCATCTTATATTTCAAACACCCTGTATAAACAACTGTTTCTAACATTTCTTTAACCCATTTCATAACTATACAATCTTATGAGCATAATTCAAAGATCCTAACTGCTTACCTTACACATTTTTTTAAGTTTTTTTATTCACTATATAAATATTCTACCCTTTTTCAACCACTTGATATATGGAACTGTTTATGGCCCACTCAATATAAATTATTTGGATCACCCCGTATAACTAATTCCACTCCCCCATATTTCCACCACATCGTCTACATCCAGCTATATAGGACACCAAATATAACTTTTTTTAGATGTTTTAAATCCATGTAATTCTACTCCTCTCAAAGTTTCCTATATACCGAACACCCTGTGAAATTACGCTTGCTATATGTTGATTTTTGTTAAATCGAAACATGTTATAGTTGCACATTCCGAATTTTGAATAAAAGCTAAGCTGATGCAAGTATCTAATATTTTGTGCGTGCGGTGGAACCAATTGAGTAATTGAATTACCCAACATGGTAGAAGTTTTTTCGCTATATCTACCGTTTCTGTCAATTTAGAGAGATACAATGTCTACCAGATTTTAAGTCAAACTATAGGCTTCGTAACAAAAAAAGATTCAGCCACATCAGTGAAGTAGTTCTTACGTGTTCGGGCACAAACAAACAAACAAACAAACAAACATACAAACAAACAAACAAGCAGACAAACTTACAATTTTATAATAGTATAGATGCATCAAATAAACATGCGAACTCACAAGGTTTTACCCATCCCAAAATCGCCTACCCTGCCCATTTTTTCAATTTGAAATGTCCAGCTGTCAAAATATAATGCTCGGAAAATATGATAGAGGTATAAATAAATTATTCACCTGGAATATAAAAACACAATTTGTAATTTGTATTGAAAGAGTGTTTACAAGAGCACTTTTACTCTCAAATAGGTCACCAAATCACCCTGTATTGAAAGAATTTTGACAACAGGAGTCTCACTCTTACATAGGTTACCAAATCACCCTGTTTTAAACGCAAAAATTACAAAACAGCTGTCTTGATTGTCACAAACTTTCAATAATTGTTCTAGGCATCAAAACCCCGAAATGGGCCAGATCCAACAAAATCGTTTTCCAGAACTTACTAACATATATATATATATATATATATATATATATATATATATATATGAGATAAGGTAATCTTTTAAATTAATTTTAACATCTCATCTAAAAATTAGCAGTCAGTCAAAAATTGTTTAATGTTCTTTTAAGGACATGTAATATTCTGCAAATATAATTGTACTTATTTATATAATAATATAATACATATAATGTTAGTTTATTTGAATACATCTTATTTATATGTAATTATCGGAAACGGCACTATGATTTTGTCGAATTTCCATTTCGGGGTTTGGAGTCTACAAATCGGGTATTCTATAGGCAGTTACATATACAATGTGGTAAAAATATATTACAAAGTGGAATTATTATAATGAGTACTTTAAAATATGTTATAGAATTCAAATTAAACGGAATCATTTCATCTTTAGAAAAATTAGAGCAAATGTCCGATTATATTTACTCGTATATATGTACCAAAATTTTTAATGAACTATTGAATTTACGAGTAAAAAAAGTTAGTAGTAAAATAAAACATATTATTTTGAAATTTCTATCAACTGGAATTGTCATTTAGGTTCATTTGTTATATTATTCTACCGGTTAATAGTTAGAATTATTTAATTTTAACAAATTTCATTTTAACCAAATTTTTGTCTATAATTTCCACTTTCTGCCTCTTTGCCATATCTTTTATCATTAAACAACACAAATGAAGTCCTATTAATTACCTATGAAAAACAAGTTGAATTTTGTTTCGGAATTTACACAATTAGTCGAATTTCCACCACAGGCGATTCTAGTATATATAATTTGGTGACATGCTCTATTATTTTGTTCCTTTCTGTTGTTCGGGTGTTTTCTTCGGTTAATGCAATAAATTGTTTTCAGAATATTGGTCATTTTTTAGCGTTTTAGATTAAGACAATTTGGACCTGATTTTTATATACTTTGCTCTTTATACATTCCAAAATAATTTCATTGCCTTGACCAGTTTAAGTCAAGGCAAGACTTATTGGACATTGTGGGAAATAACGACGTGTTCTCATATGCCGAAGACACTGTCTTCTAAACGTTGTTTGTGGCATATTCTTGATTACTTTTATGTTTTTTTGGGGAATAACACCACATCAATAAATATAAAGCCATTGACAACGAAGTCAGAATAGACTTTGAAACGTTTGGTATTCCTGCAATATACGTAGTTTTATTTCTATTGTGGTGTTATTCCCCAAAAAAACATAAAAGTAACCGAAGACACTGTTTTAACAAGTTGTGGAGAACATAGTTAAGAAGCAGAAAGTAAGATGAAATGGCTCCTGAGCCTAATTAGTGACTAATTAGAATACAATCTGTTGTCACTTAGTACTACGGAAGAAATAAATATACACAAGGATATGAAAATCGATAGAGTAAGGGAATGTAAAATGCCTAGGTCTAACAATAAAGTGTAAGATGAAATGGGAAGCACACATACAGAATATTTGTGAAAAAACTAAGTTCTGACTGGTTATTTTTTACTAAACAAAATAAAGTTTTGAATGCATGAGTACTATTGGTCGTTTACAGTGCGCTGTTTTACAGCAGTTATGGCATAATAGCTATAGGGAGGAGGGTATGAAAATGTAATACAATCTCAAAGCAACCTGCAAGCCAGACTTTTAAAATGCCATTATATAAAAAAAGAAATTTTCAAATATGACTAAATCTCAGAGCAGTGTGGATCTTGCATACTTTTTGTACGAATACAAAGCAATATATGTGAGAACAAATAGAAGTACTAAATATACAATACCGAAAAAAACACAAGAGATTATAGGAAAAAAGTAGCTAATTTAAGGGATTTTCTTTGGTGACAAGCTACCGATAGAAGTTAAGCAGTTAGATGGAAATAAAAGGAAACTAAAAACGTGTTAAAAAAGTGTATATAAGATGAATATGAGTAACTGTGAAAAATTTACAACGAAATAAGTGAAAAGAAATTTAAAAGAAGTACAAGCTAAATCATGTGACAAGAAAAAGAAAACTTGATTAAATATAAACGAGCAGCGAACTTTCCTTAGTAATAACGTAGATTTTAGTGTAGTTATAAATACTCTCACTCACGTACAGGTTTCTGCACATACCTCTATATACAACAGATGGCTAACTAGAAATTAAAAACTGCAACTGATAAATGAATTCTATTGTTACATAAAAACAACTAACTGAAATACTCACAGTGTTTGTTAAATCTCTCCGTCCCGTCGCCGCCTTGCTGATGTTTTTGATAGTTGGCCGTGGCAATGATGAGAGATAGTCTTCTGTCCTCTAAAGGCAGATGCGGAGGAGGCGGTAACTGAAATCAAACAAATATGGATCGATATTAATATATCATTGCCATGGACAGACAGATCATAAATATGTCCCGTGCAAAGTACGTGTGATGAACTCAATGTTTTCTAGTTCGGAATATACATGGGAAGCTTACATGTGTACACCTTAGTTAATATGTTTGAAGAAGCATATTTGAAAATATATTTCCACAATTTACACAATGTACAAATAAAATGAGTTTTGTCAGTAGGTTTTGAGTTCGGAAGATTTTAAATTTGTTCTCTGTTGAGCATACAGACATAAGGTTCATTATGTTATTCATTTTAAGCCGCCAAAAATGAAGAAACGGTCTAAATTATTATTAAAGAGATAAACGATGACATAAAAATCCTAAAAAATATTTTGGATAATCTTGAAACCAAAGTAGATGATAACGATTCCATCCAAAACCAGGTAAAAGTTAAAATCAGAAATGGAAATAAAAGTAATGCAGCAGGACTTACAGCGAGGAAAATATCAGAACACTGTAAGTACCCTTGGCAAATCGCCTACGTTTGATGGTAGCTCATCTTAACCGATGTACAAACAGCAATTTGAAATAGGTGGAAAACCAAGAAAAATCTACCTCTCTTGTATTTTCTTTGAGAGATCCGTCATTAGAGCTCCTCCAAAGTAGTCCAGTTGATGAGCTTTGACAAGATCATTGTAGTCCTAGATAATACATATGACAATCAATCCTTTAGCTAAGTATACCAGGTGCAGCTAAGTGGAAAAACGCAGAAATCGGGCGAGAATTTGAAGCAGTGAGTAAATGTTTAGTAAACTTGTCCTACACCGACTTACCAGGAGAAATTAAAGAACAATTGGAAAGACAGGGTTTCATAAACGGTATCAGAGCTGTAGAAGTACAATGAAATCCAAGGCTTAGTGGGATCAAGAAGATTAATAAAGCTTTGCTTCGGACTTTGGAAGTAGACGCAGTCAAGAACCTGTCCAGGCCAAAAGTTGGAACAGTTACTTTCAACCAGGAGGAACCAGAACCATCCCTACAGGCAATGTTGACTGGGATAACCAGACTACTGTAACGGTCACAAAAAACTGACACCAGTTGAGCATGTTATCGTTGACGATAGACAGGACATTGTCAACGTGACTGCAGAGTGGGGTTACTAGACAGAACACCAGTAATAGTTGGCCATCGTAACGATACAACGTCCAGGAACAGTCAACATAAGGGGGGCGAATGCTAACTAACCCTCCACCAGTCCCAGAACAGTATCCGCCCGGGGACTGTGCCGAGACAAACGCAGCTTAGCCATCAAGGACACCGTCAATAGCCGAGCTATCACCATCACTTTTGACAGCCGGGCCCCCGTGTCCATTGCCAGGTCCGGAGTTTTAAGGTGGTCGGAAGCCCGGTCCATTAACAACATCTATATAAGAACAGTCACCGGCGAATCCATCTCAATACAGGTCGATGTAAATGTTGTGCTACAAATAGGGGACAACATTGCAAAGATTAGTGGAGATTGAGGACGATTTTATACTGGGTATGGACCTAATTAGTCAACATGGGTTAATGTCCGACCTGAGAAATTATGATCTCCGATTCCTTAATGAGGAATTTGTATTGACACGGCCCGTCAACAGCTCAACCAGAATTCCCGATCGAATGAAAAAAAAATCCTGGGTGTTGCGTTGGAAAGGTGGAGCCCGTACATTCAGCTCATGATTATTTATTTGGGCGGCCTATAATTAATACGGGACAAGATATACTAATTAGAGTCCTGAATATGTCCAGAAACGACATCGGAATTGCCTATGGTCAAAAAATAGTTTCTGAGTCAGGAAGCCGCAAACGAAGATAAGGTAGAAGCCATTTGTGATTGGTCCGTCCCGAGATACAAGGATGTACTACTTTAGCTTTTTAGGGCTGTGTTTGTACTACAGACGATTTCTTGAGGAATTTGTCACCATTGCCACATCTTTACATCAATAGACAAATGAAAAAGAGATCTTCCATAAAATGGTTGTTGGACATGAAGACACCGGATGGACAACTCGCCAGGTGGATGGAGGAACTACAGCAATACGAATATAAGGTTGAACAACGTGCCGGGCGTTTGCATAATAATGCCGATGCCTTGTCAAGAAAATCTTGTAGAGCAGAATGCAGGCATTGTCTGAAGACGGAACAGCAAGAGGGTATCTCCGTCTGACAGATTCTAGTACAGATGAATGGAGACTGGACAATGGAACAATGTATCCAGGACCAAATGGCTGACCCAGACATTGCATCAATCAATTAGTGCACCCATCGAATGTTTGCTAAAAACCAAATTTTTAGGTATATTTATGATTAGGAGAATATAGATCTACCAGGTTGCCTATCAAAATGTGGCCGCTAGTATTTTTAATTATATTGTTGTTAATTGATTTTCCGTAAAAAATTTCACTGACTTGTTTTTACAAAAAAATATCGTCGACTTCACGGCAATATATATATATATAAAGACTCTGATAAATCACGGTTACCGTTGCGCACTTGGCCGTTCGTCTTCGCATCCGGGTGTACACGGGTAAGATTTGGTTACATTTATGCACCCATAACGTACATTTATCATTTATATATGAAATTAAAGCTAATTTTTTGTCTTTGTTATGATATACGGTTGCTTAATTAAATCTGGCCGCAAATAAGGGTTGCCGTTTGTTAAAGATGATAAATATTTAACTAGTGCTTAATATCACCAGTCAGACAAGGATAGCGATTGCGAGAGTTTAAAGCCATTGCGCATGCGTCGGATGCTAGTGTTCTAAACCACCGTTCCAAATAATAATAGGTACGACTTAATATAATAAATACTTCAAAAGAAATGTGTTTCTTTTCAAAATTACAATTTAAAAATTACAAAAAAATAACAAATTTAAAAATTGCAAAAATTACAAAAATATTATTTTTAAGTTCGATTGAAATTTTATTTACGATTTGTGTTTTGCTAAAATCTTCGATTCATGATATTTATATTTTTTCTTACGACGAAACAATAACATTATCGAACATTTTTTGAATGATGTGTTATCAAAGTGTAATACATTGCATTTTTGTCACACAAAAAACACGCGTTCATCTTCATCAATTTTATTTCACTCCAAAACAGCATGATTTTTATCTTAGGCTGTGTCCCACGTAACCGCGATTTGCGCGATGCATGCGGTACGCTGCGTCAAAGTCACAACCACAAACTATGAAACCCATTAAAGCCATTCATGGTGTCCTTACTGGGTATTAAATTAATGCGATTGTCAAGATTTTATGTTGTCGCATCGCCCAGTTGGTATGTTTTCGCCCGCAGTTTCAACTCTGAGATGTTACGCGCTAGCTGTCTTTCACTCTACCTATACTGTTTATCATCTTTAACAGCCGGCAACCCTTATTGGCGGCCAGATTTAATTAGGCAACCGTATATCATAACAAACAGAAAAAAATTACCTTTAATTTGATATATAAATAATAAATGTATGTTATGAGTGTATAAATGCAACAAAGTCGTACCCGTGTACACCTGGCTGTGATGAGGTACGGCAAAGTGCGCAACCGCAACCGTGACTTTTCAGAGTCTTTATATATATTGCCGTGAAGTGGTCGATATTTTATTGAAAAAACAAGTTAGTGAAATTTTCTACGAAAAATCATTTAATAATAATTTAATTAAAAATACTAGCGGCCACATTTTGATAGGCAACCTGGTAAATGTATATTCTCCTAATCAGAAATATGCGTAAAAATTTGGTTTTTATAGCTCGGTTAATTAAGAAAGACGATGACGTCATTTGGGTAATTAATTGCTGCCAACTTAGACAGGTAATATTCCTAAATTTTATATGGACTTTTTGGCATTATAACAGTAAAATTGAATTTTATTATTGTGGTATTGGGTTGTCCGATCGAGGCTACGTTGCCGCTATTTTTTAAGATTTTAGTTAGATGATCAAATTTTGTCTGAATTTTCAAAATATTTTTAAAGACATATTTTATTTAAATAAGACATGAAGCAGTTATAAACGAACATAACTACGTAAGTATATTCTGAATACCTATATACATCACATTCGGCATTATCAACAATAATTTTTTATATATAAAGTCAATGTTCCTAGAGTTATTAATACACATGAATTTCAGAATTTCTTAATTGATAGTTTTATTTTTAGTACAAGCAGTTAAATAAAATAAAATCATAAATCATACCTACACCAATATATTATACTGCCCGTTGGAAATTCCGTGGTCTGGTCTTGTTCTATACGTAGCCTCAATTTCTCTGCAATTATCGATGAGAGCTTACAGCGTTTTTGAATTTGTTTGAGAAAAGTCCTAAAGCGGTATTTCAACGATTTCATTTATTTTTTTTTTATTTTTCCAGTTTTTAGGAATTCATAGGTGAAAATCCCAAGCATTTTAGCAGCCGTGAAAAAGCTATGATAGCTTCCGCTTTAAATTATTTCAAAACTAACAAAGAAAAATGATGCTCCTACTTTACCTGCTAAATATGTAAGTATTTTTATTTGATATTGTCCAGTAGGTAGGTACTATTGCGACTGTCAACATTACATTTATTTGACAGTAATATTTTTTTAAATTGCAGAAAGTTTCTAAAGTTTTGGGAAGCACTGTAACATCTGTTGAAAGAATTGCGACCACATGAACGCAGAAAACTAGTAACCGATCCAAGAGAATCTCAACAGTGTGAAATAAGAGATGTAATTTATGATATGTATTCTGCTGGTAAGTAACATTCCTTATTTCAACAGTACAATAGTAAATAGTTTGCTTTTGAGGGGAATATATAAACTTGAATACATTGCTGAAGAAACTATCTGACTGGTATCTGTATCATGGCTCTAAAAGTTCCTTAAGAGAAATCCCCCACAAGATAGGATTTGAATTTAAGAAAGATGATTGAAGAAGGAAACTAATGGAATTGGATCATATAAGTGTTAAAAGAATAAAGTTTTTAAGAGACTATATTAAGTGCAAAACAGAGAGTTTATTTGAATTTGTTTTTTAGATGAAACGTGGATCTTTCAAAATGAAATATTAGGACATTCATTGCAGGATTCCAGCTCTAAAAGTGTTAAAAAGATTAAAAGTAGTGGCAAAAGGTGAGTTTTTTATCATTAGCATTGAAAACAGTGATTGAAAGTTGAATTTTTAGGTTTATTGTAACTCATGCTGGTAGCAGAGCAGGTTTTGTCCCTGTGGCTGACCTTTTGTTTTCATCTGACAATAAAGACAGGGACTACCACGGTGATATGAGTCTTGAAAAATTTTTACGTTAGTTTGAATATCAGTTGTTAGAAAATCCATCAGTAATAGTTATGGATAATGCTAGCTATCATAATGCAATTGCCAATAAACCTTCTGCCAGTACAACGGAGAAAATCGAAATTGAGAAATGGCTAGAAGAAAATAACATTCCTTATGAAAAAAACATGTTAAAAAAGAATTATTGGATTTAGTGAACAAGTAAGTATGTATTATTATTTGCTTACAAATTTAGGTATTTCAAAGTAATTATCTGCTATATATATATATATATATATATATATATATATATATATATATATATATATATTGTTATATAGTCCGTGGTTTCAATTAAAATTTAAAAACTAATTATTTACTCTTACTTTCTAGAAACTTTTATTTACATGAAATATACACAACAAATGATTCGAATATCACAAATATAATACAACATAAGCTCTTCCCCGCACTAAATAACTGCAGCGATGATGGGCCGCTCCTTTTAAAACCAGCATCGAATCTTCTCGTACAATCCATTATCAATTCTACAGTTGCCGAGCTATTTCGAGATTAATTTTTTTGTCCTCCCAGCGAACGATGTCGTACTGGCATTAAGCCAGGGCAGGCTTAGGTAAATTTCGTTACACCGTACCCCCTTTAATTCTGATCGTCCCGGTCAGAAAAATCCTCCCCATGGTAGGGAGCGAGTTGATCTAAATGGACCACCTTCAACTTAGCCCTGGGGTTTCGACGGACATCGTAGACGGTTGTAAGTTTTAGAGATTTACCCTTGCTCCGTTGGGGGTTGTAGAGCCAGACTTTGTCCCTATCTTGGAATCCGACTGAATTGGGCATGAGGTCGTAGCGCGTCTTCATCCGGTCATTGATGGCCAACATCTGCGTTCGGGCTAATTCGTGTATCGCCAGCATGTTATGTCGGAGCTGGTCGGCATTATAGTTGATGTCTTGGGAAGGTTCTTTGGGGAAGCCAAAAGCCAAATCGCAGGATAATCGCAGCTCTTTTCAAATAGGACCCTGGCTAGAGTGCATGTACTATTATGCACAGCTGAGCAATATGCCAACAGGAATGGGGGAATATGCTCATCCCAATCACGCTGGTTATTGTTGAATACCTTGGATAGGTGTTGTTCCAAGGTCCTGTTGAATCTTCCCACCATTCCGTCTGACTGTGGGTGCAATGGTGTTGTTCTCGTTTTCCTGATCCCCAACATCGTGCAGACCTTCTAGAATACATTCGATTCGAAGTTACGACCCTGGTCTGAATGTAGTTCCATCGGGACGTCAAACCTGCTGAATAGTTGTTCTACTAGTACCGTCGCTACCGTGATTGCCTCTTGGTTGGGTATCGCATATGCCTCAGGCCATTTTCTGAAGTAATCTATTGCGACCAGAATGTATTTTCCACCCTCTCAGACTCGGGAAACGGACCGGCGAGATCGATGGCTATTCTCTCAAACCGGACGCCCACATTGTACTGCTGCATTCTGCCCTTGGTCCGGGTCTTCGGGTCCTTACTGGCACAGGTGTTACATTTGCGGCACCAAGCTCTGACGTCTTCAAAGTAATTTACCCAGTAGTATCGCTGGCGAACTTTGTCTAGGGTTTTTTTCATGCCCAGATGGCCCCCGGTAATTCCATCATGTACTTCGGTCAGGATGGCTGGTACCTTTGTCTTAGGAACTACCAGTTGGGACTTGGTTTCCCAAACTCGCTTAAGTATTCCATTCTCTACTCTTAGAGAGTCCCATTGGGTCCATAACGATTTCAGCACGCCCGGCTAGGATTGGGCTGGAACATAGTGCTGCCTTCAGTCGCCTGAATGATGTTTCGCAATCCTGATTCTAATGGAAGGTCTCTTTCTCAGTGGTTTGCCGATGTAGAGGCGCGGCAATGGTGGCAAATCCCTCAACAAAACGCCGGTAGTATGAACGGAGGCCCAAGAAGCGTCGGAGTTCATGCTGGTCTCTTGGGACTGGCCAATCACGAATGGCTTCTATCTTGTCTTCGTTGGTGCGGATTCTTGTCTCGGACACGACGTGGCCCAAAAACTCTACTTCTTTTTGGTACAAGGAGCACTTCTTCGGGTTGAGCCTCAGGTCGGCATTATTAATTCTGGAGAATACTTCGCCCAGGTTCTTCAGATGGTCAGACACCCATGACTAGAATGTCGTCGAGGTATACTAAGCACGTCCTGCATGTTAACTCTCTCAGTACATACTCCATTAGCCTCTCAAATGTACCGGGTGCGTTATGTAACCCAAAGGGCATGCCCGTGAACTGAAAGAGCCCTTTACTGGTGGAGAACGCTGTCTTCTCTCTGTCGTTTGCGTATAGACCAACCTGCCAATATCCACTCTTTGTGGAGAACCAACGGGAGCCTGCTTGTGTGGTCAGAGTGTTATCGATTCGGGGTAGTGGATAACTATCTTTTTTTGGTGAGATCAATCAGCTTTCTGTAATCCACGCAAAATCGGGTGGTTCCATCCTTTTTTTTAAATAGCACGACGGGAGCAGACCATGGGATGATGAATGTCTTAATAACTCTATTTTGTAACATGGACTCGATGTTTTCCTCGACTGCCTGTTGTTTCCCCAATGGTAGTCGTCGAGGTGGTATTCTGATGGGTTGAGCCTTTCCGGTATCTATTCGATGCTGGATGATGTTGGTGCGACCGGTGGTTCCATTTTGACTGTTAAAAATTTACCAGTGCTTTGTGAGAAATTGCTTGTTTTTTTCTGGTTCTCTGGTATCAAGTGTGTCAAATGGTCAGCAAACTGTTGTAGGAACTCTTTACTGGGCCCTGTCTCCTTCACCAACGTCTGGTACTCTTCCTGGTTAAAGGAAACTGCTCGGACCCTCGGCCTGAACATGTTCATGACGGTCTCTACTTCCAAAGCCCGAAGTAGAGCTTCATTACTCTTCTTGACGCCACTGAGTCTTAAATTTCTTTGTACTTCCACATCTCTGATGCCGTTTATGAAACTCTGTGTGGCCAACTGGTCTTTCATATCCTCTGGCAGGTCTGGGTAGGACAAGTGTACTAACCGTCTAATCTCTGCTTCGAATTCTTGGAGGCTTTCACCGGATTTTTGCGTTTTTCCACTGAGTTGGACTTGGTATATCTGGCTCAAGGATTGATTGTCGTATCTCTTGTCCAGAATGGCGATGATCTTGTCGAAATTGCCTTGTTCCTCGACTGGAATGCTTTGGAGGAGTTCTAGGGCCGGACCTCTTAACGAAATTACCAGAGAAGTAGATTTTTCTTGATTATCCCATCCATTAGCTGTAGCCACGGCCTCAAATTGCCGTTTATACATGGGCCAAGATGATCTGCCGTCGAATGTGGGTGGTTTACTAAAGGAACTTTTGGTACTCACGGTGTGCTGGTATTTTCCTCGCTGTAAGTCCTGTTGCATTTTTTTGATTTCTGTTTCTACCTTGTTTTGGATGACACTGATTTTATCTTGTACTTAACTTACTTCACTTTGTACCGTGTTTTTAATGGAACTGATTTCAAATTTCACCTGGCTCTGAATCGATGTCAACTACTTTGATTTCAAGAGTCTCCACATTACTTTTTAGGATCTTTATATCGTCGTTTATTTCTTGTATGTCTGATTCAACTATTTGCATTCGTTCATTAACTGTTTCATTAACTTGCGATACAATTTGCATTAATTGTTCAAATTGCAGTTGTTTTTTTTCTTCAGTTACTTTAAAATCATTTTGTCTCTGTTTGTCCAATAGTTTAAATTCATTTTGTCGTTTTAATTCAATGTGATCTTGTTTTTGTTCAAATTTCGAGAATAATCCTTCAATTAAATTATGTTGTTCTCTTTTCATAGTGGAAACTAGATTTTGTTCTTTTCTTCCATCGTAGTGACAAGATTTTCTAATTCTATTTTACGTTTTTCATCAAAAGATTTTACTAACCTTTGTTGAATTTTTTCGTCTAGTCCCTCCGTAACCTGCTTAACTATTTTTTTGGTAGTTTCGTCCATCTTTTCCATGCTACGAGTTTCCATAAGTCAAATTACGATTTTAACTGCACTTAATCCTTCACTTCTGGTCACCAAATTGCAATATAGTCCGTGGGTTCAATTTTAAAATTATAAAACTAATATTCACTTTTACTTTTCTAGAACTTTTATTTACATCGGATATACAACAGCTGATTCAAATATCACAACAACAATTTTACATATAAGCTCTTCGGTCCACCAACTGACTGCTGCCAGGATGGGTCCTCCTTTTAAAATCAGCGTCGAATTCTCTAGTAAAATCAGTCATCACTCCTACAGCTGTCGAGTCATTTCGAGAACCATTTTTTTTATCTCAAAGCGATTGTTGTCGTACGGAAATGAAACAGGGTCGGCTTTGGTAAATTTCGTAACAATATATATAATTTAAACTACTTAACAGACACTCTTTGTATGTTTACTGGCCAGTTGATTAAGGGATATTGACTAATTGAATTTGCTTGATATAATTTTCTTTATGTCATGTATCATTGTTTTCCCTTCTTCAGGGTTCTGAACATTCAAAGCTTATATTTAATTAGTTGGAACTCATTTGACAATCAATACAAGTATGTAAAAAACTGAACAAATACAAACATTAGGAAGATGTTGTAGTCTAGATATCCTGCAACTCTGTCGCAGAGCATCCATTTCTGGGGCTTGTTGTTTCATTCTATATCAGTTGAGATATCCAAAGTTCCAGAGCCATATAGTGTATTTATCTTCTACTATAGTTTGATTTATTCTCAGTTTTGTGCAGTTTCTTATTTCCTTTGACCACCAAATTCCGTTCAGTTGTTTCATTGCTTAGCAGCCCTGATTTACTCTATTATGTCCCTTTCGTAGTTTGAATATTACTAATTAGTCATCCAAGGTACTTAAATATTGCACATCACTGTATTTTGCCAACGGCAATGTCCAAAACTTTAGTGTCTGCTTCTGTCGCCTAGTATTCTCTCTCTGCTGCGACATCTCATTCTGCGGCAATGATGACAGTCATCAGCAAAAACAGAGTCTGTATAATAGAGCCTTCAAATTTTATTTCAGTATTTCAACATTTTCGTGTCCACTCTTGCATTGTATATGAAGTACATATTACTAGCATACTTGTAATAAACCTTTAGTAGCTGGCAAACTTTCTGACATTACTTGGTTAATTTTTACTGGCGATGAGGTATTATAAAATTCTTTTATGGTCCTCACATAACTCCGGTTTATGCTTTTGTTGCCAAGAACTATTTGCCTTTAAACAACATTACTGTTCCATATCGCTCTATTCCTTTTCCACTCTGCCTTTAATTATGTTCCCTAACAACCTTCCAATCGAACTAGTCACTTTGATCTCTCTGTTACATTTAGTTCATTAAATTAGATAAATACTTTTTTTAAATTTTCTCTAAATGTACATACAGTATTGAAGATTTGGTTTAGAAATTGTCTTTTTCTTCAGTTGTTCGAGTTCCCATATTTCAATACGTTATTAAATATTAATCCCAATTTTATGTGTTAAAAACGGATAGGATTCTTTCCTTTGTCATCAGTCCACTACTTTTCTGTTGTTTTTGGAACTTGACTGGCAACGTCTTATTTTTTTGATTATATTATATAAAAATAGTAATCTCAATATAATGATTTTCATGAAACGTTCATAATTTTGTTTGCAATTTCACTTCTACTAATTACTTTCAACATTATTTCTTAGCCTTGCTACTGTATTTTCACTTTGGGTTTACTCTGTATATATGTACGTTCCTAGTTATCTATACTATTATAAAATTGTAAGTTTGTCAGTTTGTTTCTTTGTTTGTTTGTTTGTTTGCTGGTTTGTTCGGGCATCACGTAAGAAATACTGAACTGATTTTGCTGAACCTTTTTTTGTTGCAAAGCCAGGTTAACTTAAAATCTGATAGATATTTTATCTCCCTAAGTTGATAGAAACGGTATAGCGAAAAAACTTCCACCATGTTGGATAACACAATTACTCTATTAGTGTCACCGCAAGCACCAAATATTAGATACTGGAATAAGCTTAGCTTTTATTCAAAATTCGGAATATGCCAATGTAACATGTTTCGATTTAGAAAAATCAACTGATACATCAACCGTAATTTTACAGAATGTTCTATATATAGGAAACTTAGTGCCGAGTCTAATGACATGGATTTAAAAAATCTAAATAAAAGTTATATTAAGTGTATCATACGCAGTTACATATATACAACGTGGTTGAAATAAGAGAGAAACTGATATATCAACCGTAATTTAACATGGTGTTCTATATATAGGAAACATAGTACGCAGTAGAATGACATGGATTTAAAAACTCTAAAAAAAGTTATATTAGGTGAACCATAAACATATATATTCAATGTGGTTGAAATAAGGGGAAAACTGATATATCAACCGTAATTTTACAGTGCGGAGTAGAATGTCATGGACTTAAAAACTCTAAAAAAAGTAATATTGGGGTACCATAAGCAGCTGCTTGTATACAAGGTGGTTGAAATAAGGGGGAGTGGAATTAGTTATGCGGGGTGTTTCAAAAAAGTTATATTGAGTGGGCCATAAATAGTTGCATATACCAGGTGGTTCATAAACGCGCGGAGTAGAATTATATTTACATTGGCGGATAACAAAATGATATATTGTTTGGTTCATAAGTAGTTGCATATACAATATGGTTGAAATAAGGGTAGAATAGTTATACAGGGTTGATACAATTTTTTTAGAAAAAAATTTATTATGTAAGCAGTTAGGAATTATGTTCTTGAGTTATTATAGTTAGGAAAAGAGTTGAAAAAGTGTTAGAAGAAGTTGTTTATAGAGGGTGTTTATATGAGACCGAGTGGAATTATAGTTTATAGAGTAGTTAAAAGCTGATTTTATATCTACAAGTAATTGCATATATAGGATGGTTGAAATATTTAGCGGAGTATAATTACAGCTATACAGGTAGGTTTAAAATGTATTATAAAGAAATGTTATGATCTGCAAGCTGCTCCTTTTACCGGATGGTTGAAATATAGAGTGGTGTAGAATTTTAAGGATACAGGGTGGTACAAAAATGTTATATTGGGTGGCAAATAAGTAGTTTGTAACGGGTGAATTGCCGTTCTCCCCGTTACATTGATATTTACTAATATTTGTCGCATTAATAAATTACCTTTTATATTTTTCAAATCACTTTTTTAATTATATAGTTTTCTGAACTGAGTTCTACCGTAATAAACCAGTGTCTTTACCTTAATAAATAAACACGTAAGTAAATACTCCTATTTTAGTCGCTTATGCAATCGCTTTTTTTTCGCTTTTATTTGCTAAATCACAGTTAATTCGTTTGGAAGGTATTCTAAGTCCAACTCTGTCCTTTGATTTGGCGCGGTAATGTCGTGACAGAACGAACATCACGTGCTAGTTTGATGTAATATCCGTCCAAACTGGAAATATTAAATAAATATAATTTTCTTGGGAAGAAGGAAACTGTCATTAATAAAATTTTATCTATGATTTAATTTGTAAAGTTTTGCCTTGTTCTTTTATCGAAATTATCTTGTATTAGTTCCTGTATTGACCAACTATTGATTAATATTCCTGCTTTCGCGCTCAATAAAATTTGAAATTTTAACATGTCATTTCCTTTCCCCACTTTTATCATTGGACAAGTCGGATAAACGCTTGTCGAAGGAGATTTTGTTTCCTCTTCTGTCCCGACCAGCATAAAGGCTGTATGTAGGCAAATTTCGTTCCGAGTTTAATTTTTTTATTGGGAGAATTCTTTATCTTTATCGTGAAAATATCTGCTAGAATTTGCTTAATTTATCGTTTTTCCTTATTACCGTACCTTTGATTCTAATTAAGCAGATTCAGCTTATCGTTATAGTTTGATTTATCGAATGAATTTTTTTTATCGGCTATAGTGCATATTTTGTCGTATCTATTAATAATTTTGGAACGAATTGTTGGGTGAATCTGGTTTCATATTCATCTTAATATCGATATACTGCGTTCTCTTGCAATGATAAATAGTTGGTGGCTTAACTGCGTAGTTCACTATTTTTTTGTGTATTTTTTTTGCTTTGCACCTGCGACGTAGTTGGCAACGATAAGCAATCGTTAGTTGCTAGAGTTTTCACACGTATCGTGATAAAGAAATAAAGAAAAAGGGAACAATTATTGCCGGCCTCTTTTGCATTTTTAGTTATTGGTGAATCTGGAGAGTTTGATTGACCATATCTACCAAAATTCAGGAAAGGCCAAATCGATCCACAAGACGAAATCTTTTGTGAGCCTAAATTAAGTAGCTGACGAAGCTTCCCAACTGGGAATGATCATGTGAGTGACTTAAAAATTTCTATTTTTTTATATATATTTTTCTTTGCATTTCGTATATATATATATATATATATATATCCGGACCACATTGCGCGTATAATTCATCAATCTCAACAACCCCCAATCACACCAACCCCGTCAGAAACAGAACAACAACATCAAAAAGCCGTACTTCCATACATTCGAGGAGTCACTGACAAAATTGCACGGATTTTACAAAGACATCAAATAAAGACTATCTTCAACACTACTCAAACTATAGGCAACTTAACCGGTAACCCCAAAGACAAAGTACCTAACGAGGATCGAGGAGTTTACGAAATCTCATGTCGCGATTGCCCACAAAGCTACATCGGTCGTACCAACAGGCGCGTTAACCATCGAGTATATGAACACTCTCTGTCAGTTCGTAAAAAAGATCCGACTTCAGCTCTCGCGCATCACCATATCCAAACAGGGCACTCTATCAACTTCGAGGACAGTAGGACTATCATATCTCTCAATTCTCTTAGGGCATCCACTATTCGCGAAGCTATCGAAATAGAAAAAAGACCTCTCTGTCTAAATAGACGCGATGACAGTACTCGCCTTCCCACAGCTTGGACCTCCGTAATTGCCAGATTAAACAAAGCAGACACGCCCACCAATACCCAACCAATCACAACACAGCCTCATCACGTGACATCTTCTTCTAACCCAGCGCTACCTATAAATAAAAGAAGCAGAGCAGACTCAAATTCAGTTCAGTTACCTAGTGACTCTTGGGGAGTAGGCAGATTGAGGCCCCGAGTTCGATCTAGACTCTGAAACTCTTTTTCACTTTTGTCTCTTGATAATGGCTCCGAAGCAGGAGTCGAAACGTCGAGTATTCAATAAATTCAGACGCGGTTCTCACCCGGAACCTAGCTTAGTTCATATATATATATATATATATATATATATATATATATATATATATATATATATATATATATATATATATATATATATATTTCTATTTCTATTTTATTGAATTTGATTTACATATAGATATATACCAGTAATATATATATATATATATATATATATATATATATATATATATATATTTCTAAGTCACTCGCTGGTCTTTCAGTAAACATTGGCCCAGATTTGGTTGCTTGTCTGCTTTGTTAAATATGTTGTTAGATAAATTACATTTCCACTAAAGCGGTAATTTCACGGTCAAAAACGTTAACAGATAGATAACGCCTGTTGTCATGAGGTTTATTAACGAAAAGAGGGCTTAAATTACAAGAAGGACGACAAAATTCTCTGACTTTTTCAAGCCAAAGATTCCACTCCTTGCGGGTGGAAGAGATAGGGGGTTTTACGTGGACTTGTTTCCTTTGCCCTTGCCTTTTCCTTGGGCATCGGTAGGAGGAACGGAACTGATTCCTGGACTTTGGTTGGAAGTACTGGCGACGGCATCCAGATGACAATCTCCAGTCGGTACTACGTTTTAGGGCGGCGGCAATCGGAATAAGTGTGTCCCACGATATGGCAGTTCCAACAACGGACGCCAGATACGGTAACGGTACTTATATTGCGAGATGGCGATAAAAAGGAGGAAAAACTTTGATTACGATAAGAGTTATTCTTGGGTACACCAGGTAACGAGGCAGAAAAACTTAAGTCAGGCTCCAATAAATTACTAGAAGTGCTTGGAGGTGGTTTATAGCGTTTGCTCCACGACATAGACTCTTCTAACTGTCTACAAATGTCAGACAGCTGGTCAACGGTATCAATTTGAAGTAAAGCGAGATGGGAAAGAAAATGAGGAGCTAAATTTCGACGAATTTTGTTAACGATAGTTTTCTCATCTAATTTGAGGGTAAGACGATTAAACAAACCAACCATACATGCTATATATAGGGTGACCTTTTCATTAATTCCTTGTGGGCGAGAGTCAATTTCCCTGTGTAGGTCTTCTTCATAAAAGTACGGTAAGAAATCTCTTTTGAGTTTCTGAACTAACTGGTCCCAAGTGCTGACTTTATCCTTAATGCTGTTATACCAAGTTAGGGCTGTGCCTTTAAATAAGTCACAAGCGGAAGTAAATAACTCATCTTTGGTGACACCTCGAGCAATACGGAGAGTCTCAACCTTTTCAAGGAAAGAATGAACGGATTCCCTTGGATTGTGCCCAGAAAATGGAGATTCCACTTATAAGGTGCGATAGATCGAGAGACAGAAGGACTGGGATTAAATTCATGGCCAGAAGAGGACCTTTGGGGAGTAGAAGCAGAAGGTACTTATTTGAAAGCTAAATCCCCCTCTAACATTAACAGTTCAGTTTGCAAGTCAGCCTTTGTCCTTTCTTCTTCTTGAAAATTTCTGACAGCCTATGGATTCTACCTGAGAGATGAGTCAAAAGGGACGAAATTCTTTTATACAATGGACAGGAGATAGAACAGTAAAGTTAGCAATTTGGGTATTCAAGTCATTGATAGTTTCCCTAATTTCGGCGGTATCTACATCAAAGGAAAGAGGACTACCAGCACTACTCTGCACAAAACTCCGGTTTGCAGTTTCTTGACTTAAGGCTCCTCTAAGTAACTTACGTTTATAGTCGACATCCGCAATGGGCTTTATCCTCCGGATCTGCAGTTCATAATCCAATTCCTTAACTCTCAAATGGTTGGGTTCCATCGCAAGAAAAATGGACATGAGATGAAAGATAAATAAAGAAGAGAAATCAATAGGATAATATAGTTACGAGATAGGGAAGTATTTCAGAGGTATGCTTACCCCCACGGTAATTAAATATTGAATGAAATGAAAACGATAAATTAAGATTTTTTTTATATTTATGAATATAGATGCAATAATCATTTTTATCGTATATTACCTTATCATTTTTAAAGTACCGTACATTGACATTAATTTAGAGTACTGAGTTTTCCCATTATCTCGGAGGAAATTCGCTTTCATTCAGTCGTCGAACGGTTTGTCGGATTAGAAGGCAAATTAGATCTTGAATATATTTTTTTTATCCCGTTATCTTTAAACACATTATTAGCTCTCAAACTTAGTTGTTTATATATCTGATTTACCGTTAAATTTTACCTGTAATTAATAATTGATTTGTTATTTAAATCTAAATTAATTTGAAACTATAACTAGCAGTTGCAATTTATCTTAAGTCTTATCGTTATCTATTTTTACCTAGAATTTGAAGCATTTCAAATTTACCTTTATTAGTTAAAGTATTTTTCATTCATTTTTTGTAGTATTCAAATAGTAAATTTAGGGTGAAGAAGTTAGGGAAAACTAAGGTAGGGTGCATCACCTCATACACGTGCCGAACCGATCCAATAGAGCATATATACGCCTATACTAGTCAGGGGAAAAATGGGGAAAATTCAGTATCGATACTCTAAGGGCTATAACTAATTGGCCAATAAATTTTTCATGTATGCCATCTACTGGGGCTAAGAGTGTCCAGACAACATAACCACTAGCCTCATATCCAGGGAGCAGAACTCTGGCAGTACTACCTGATTCGACTTGTCCTCTGGTAGGACAGTGGCAACTCCTGGCCGCCCTGAGTTATTGGAACACCATCTGCTGGTTGGCATATAGCTCCAGGATCAAGACCTTGGACAGCAGACCCACCAACGGAAAGGCATTCCTACCGAGGATATTGTAAGGCCAGAATTTATAGATTGTTTTGTTTGTAATCTCACTCTAACAGTTTTTATATACCTCGATTGTTTTAAATTTTGTTCTCTGTTACCAACTTAACTAATAGAAAAATTGGTTAATTTATAATTAAATAAAATAAATGGTAAATTTTCGCTATCTTGTCGTTTTCTTGTTAACTGTGTGTGTCCATTGGCCTGGCGCCGTTGTATAGTCCTTCTGCCAATTGAACAACGAACTCACGCCACCGGATACTAACTGAGCCGTCTATCGGCACAATATCGCCAAGACAAGTGAGAGAGAGGTGTATTTTCTAACCAACAGGATATCTCTCGGGAGAGGTTTTGCGTGACAAAATTGGCGCCCAACGTGGGGCTCTCGAATATATTGCTTCAAAATTAACGCCTAACAACGCAGGGCTCAAAAATGGCACATTGGCTGAAGGATTTATCTTATAAATTTGGCCTGTGGAGGTGCACAGCGAAACAAGAAAAAATTGATTGCAACTGGAGTTCCAGTTTTGAGTATCGAATATCTAGTAATCTATCAGATTTAATTATCGTGGAAATTTCAATCATCTGTTGATGAACAGTATCGTTTAATAACCTCAATATTTTGATGATATTGTTTTATCGAATTAATTAACTTGAACCATTTATCTAACAAAATTGAGAGATTAAATAATTGTTTATTTGTCGTACCTTATATATATATATATATATATATATATATATATATATATATATAATATATCTAATTTACCGTTTATCTTATCTTCATCTAATTTACCGTTATCTTATTTACCATGTGGAAGAATTATTTCAGTTATCGTTGCACCCTCTATATCTTTTATCGCTGTTGAGTGAATTGGAATTATCTTACCGTATCTTAATTTATCGTTTTCATTTCATTCAATATTTAATTACCGTGGGGGTAAGCATACCTCTGAAATACTTCCCTATCTCGTAACTATATTATCCTATTGGTTTCTCTTCTTTATTTATCTTTCATCTCATGTCCATTTTTCTTGCGATGGAACCCAACCATTTGAGAGTTAAGGAATTGGATTATGAACTGCAGATCCGGAGGATAAAGCCCATTGCGGATGTCGACTATAAACGTAAGTTACTTAGAGGAGCCTTAAGTCAAGAAACTGCAAACCGGAGTTTTGTGCAGAGTAGTGCTGGTAGTCCTCTTTCCTTTGATGTAGATACCGCCGAAATTAGGGAAACTATCAATGACTTGAATACCCAAATTGCTAACTTTACTGGTTCTATCTCCTGTCCATTGTATAAAAGAATTTCGTCCCTTTTGACTCATCTCTCAGGTAGAATCCATAGGCTGTCAGAAAATTCTCAAGAAGAAGAAAGGACAAAGGCTGACTTGCAAACTGAACTGTTAATGTTAGAGGGGGATTTAGCTTTCAAATAAGTACCTTCTGCTTCTACTCCCCAAAGGTCCTCTTCTGGCCATGAATTTAATCCCAGTCCTTCTGTCTCTCGATCTATCGCACCTTATAAGTGGAATCTCCATTTTCTGGGCACAATCCAAGGGAATCCGTTCATTCTTTCCTTGAAAAGGTTGAGACTCTCCGTATTGCTCGAGGTGTCACCAAAGATGAGTTATTTACTTCCGCTTGTGACTTATTTAAAGGCACAGCCCTAACTTGGTATAACAGCATTAAGGATAAAGTCAGCACTTGGGACCAGTTAGTTCAGAAACTCAAAAGAGATTTCTTACCGTACTTTTATGAAGAAGACCTACACAGGGAAATTGACTCTCGCCCACAAGGAATTAATGAAAAGGTCACCCTATATATAGCATGTATGGTTGGTTTGTTTAATCGTCTTACCCTCAAATTAGATGAGAAAACTATCGTTAACAAAATTCGTCGAAATTTAGCTCCTCATTTTCTTTCCCATCTCGCTTTACTTCAAATTGATACCGTTGACCAGCTGTCTGACATTTGTAGACAGTTAGAAGAGTCTATGTCGTGGAGCAAACGCTATAAACCACCTCCAAGCACTTCTAGTAATTTATTGGAGCCTGACTTAAGTTTTTCTGCCTCGTTACCTGGTGTACCCAAGAATAACTCTTATCGTAATCAAAGTTTTTCCTCCTTTTTATCGCCATCTCGCAATATAAGTACCGTTACCGTATCTGGCGTCCGTTGTTGGAACTGCCATATCGTGGGACACACTTATTCCGATTGCCGCCGCCCTAAAACGTAGTACCGACTGGAGATTGTCATCTGGATGCCGTCGCCAGTACTTCCAACCAAAGTCCAGGAATCAGTTCCGTTCCTCCTACCGATGCCCAAGGAAAAGGCAAGGGCAAAGGAAACAAGTCCACGTAAAACCCCCTATCTCTTCCACCCGCAAGGAGTGGAATCTTTGGCTTGAAAAAGTCAGAGAATTTTGTCGTCCTTCTTGTAATTTAAGCCCTCTTTTCGTTAATAAACCTCATGACAACAGGCGTTATCTATCTGTTAACGTTTTTGACCGTGAAATTACCGCTTTAGTGGATAGTAGTAGTATCTCTTCCGTTTTAGGTTCCTCAGGGTTCTCTATCCTCAAGGATTTTAAGTTACCGATTCAATATCATGATACCGTGTTAATAACTACCGCCGATGGTAACCCTCAAGACTTGTTAGGCTATGTCATATTGCCGATTTCCCTCAATGGTACCGTTAAACACCTAAAAGTTTTACTTATTCCGTCTGTCAAGCATAACCTTATTTTAGGTATGGATTTTCTACAGCTCTTCAAGGTAAAGACAAATTTTTCTTCCCTATCTTATTATTATGGCCTCTCACAAATATCAGCAATAAATACTATTCGAACGGTTTCCGATTTAACTCCTAAACAAGCTACCGAATTAAATAACGTAAAGGAGCTTTTCCTGAGTGTATCGCCTGCTGATAGAATCGGCAGGACCCATTTAATAACCCATACCATCGACACTGGAAATGCAAAACCTATTTGTTCCCGTCAGTACCCCTTATCACCAGCGATGCAGAAGGAGCTTCATAAACAGGTGGATGAAATGTTGAAGTTTGGAATTATTCAGCCATCTAAATCACCTTGGTGTACTCCGTTGTGATTGGTAGCAAAACGTTCTGGGGAATACCGAGTTTGTTTCGATGGGAGAAAATTAAATGAAGTCACTGTTCCCGACCAGTACCCCATGCCTTTGGTGGATTCTATCTTGAATAAACTTAGGGACGCCAAATATCCAGATCCCTTTAGATGAGTCTTCCCGACCTAAAACCAGTTTTGCTGTTTATGGAAAAGGTTTGTTTGAATTTTGTGTTATGCCTTTCGGTTTATCGAATAGTCCCAAAACTATGGTTAGATTGATGGACACTGTTATAGGACCATCTTTGGAACCCTTTTGTTTTGTTTCCTTGGATGATATTATCGTTGCAACTCCTGACTTTGATACGCATATTAAGGTTCTTAAATCTGTGTACCAACGCCTTAGGGATGCAAACCTGACAAGGAAGGAAAAAGGGTCAGCCCATTGTTTGGACCCCAGAAGCCGACAAAGCTTTCGATGAAATTAAAAAGAGCTTAACTTCCGCCCCTGTTTTAGCCAGTCCCGATTTTTCAAAACCTTTTGTTATTCAGTAAGATGCTTCCGATTTAGGTGTAGGTGCTATCCTGTACCAAGAATGTGACGGTTTAGAACACCCTAACGCTTATGCTAGCAAGACCTTGAATAAGGCTCAGCGTAATTATTCCGTTACCGAAAAAGAATTGTGGGCTGTTATCTTTGGCATAGAAAATTTTCGTGGGTACATTGAAGGTGCTGAGTTTACCGTAATTTCCGATCATGCCTCCCTTAAATGGTTGACCAATATGTCGAGTCCCTCTGGAAGATTAGCCCGTTGGTTTGTTCGGTTATCGCAGTTTAACTTTAAGGTTGTACACCGGAAAGGTTCCCTAAATATGGTGGCCGATGCTCTATCTAGATCCATCCCTGAACTAGCTGTTTTAGATCTCGCAAACCTTAAACCTGACAAGTGGTACTCTTCCATGATTGAGAAAGTAAATCGTCATTCCGAAAAATATCCTTCTTTTCGAGTAGAGAACAACATCTTGTATAAACATGTTTTTGACCACCATAATAGTAACACTTCAAATTGGAAAATAGTAGTCCCCAGAAGTAATAGGTTGGAAATATTCCGGAAATTCCATGATGATGCACTGCTGGACATTTTGGCTTATACAAAACCCTAAATCGTATTTTGGAATTGTATTACTGGAAAAAAATGAGAAGAGACGTTTATCGTTATGTCCGAATGTGTGATACCTGTAACTCTTGCAAACCATCCAACTTACCTCGTGCTGGATTGATGGGTTCATACCGCAATATTAATTTTCCGTTTCAGATGGTGTCAGCTGATTTATTAGGTCCTTACCCTAGGTCGAAGAATAGGAATCAATACTTGTTAGTTGTTGTCGAATGGTTCACTAAATTTGTGTTAGTTCATCCCATGCCAAAAGCCACTTCAAAGAACATCACCAAATTCATTGAAAACCAACTGTTTCTTATTTATGGTGTCCCTCAAGTTTTCTGTTGTGATAATGGCAGTCAAGTTATTAGCAATGACTTCCAAGCCCTTAAAAAATATTTTATAATGCCAAATACCATGCCCAAGTTAACCATACCGAGCGGGTTAACAGGTAAATTGTCACGTGCATTCGAAGCTTCATTTTCGACAACCATAAAGACTGGGACGTTAATATTTTTAAAATCGCCCAAGCCATACGTCTAGCGAAACATGAAGTTACCAACTTTTCCCCATCATTTTTAGTTTTCGCTCGAAATATTCCACTTTCTGGTGATTATTATGGGAAAATATCTGACAAGAACAATAGTTTCCCTCAAATATCCGATAAACTCCGGAGACTTGATGATGTACAGGAATTGCCCCAACTGTATGAGGATGTTCGTGAACGACTACGTAACGCCTACCAGAGGAATGCCCATCACAATAATTTGCGTAAGCGGGAGGTACAGTTTCATGTTGGTGACCGTGTTTGGAAGCGAAATTACACGTTATCTAAGGCTATTAACGACTATTCCGCCAAACTAGCCGCAAAGTTTATTCCCTGTATCGTAAATAGGAAACTTTCGAATCTCGTTTATAACTTAAGGGACTTTTCTGGTTCTGATTTGGGAAATTGGCATGTCAAAGACTTGAAACCATATCTTTCCAACCCTGACACTGAGGATGAACATGTATCGGATGATTCTTCGGACTCCGAACATGATTCTGCTCTGGACTAAGTTGTATCGTACCTATCTATTCCCTATTCTCTTTATCGACTTATCTTCATTACCGACTTATCTTCTCGTTATTGGACTTTGATTTTGTATTTTCGTATCTCTTATCTTTCTTTACCTTATCGTACCTATATAATTCCTATCTTCCTATCGTTTCGTGGTCTCTTGGGTGGGCCTACGAATACCCCAAGGCGGTGAAACCATGCGCGGGCGTAAAAGTCGTCCAACTGGATTCTAATTATTGCCATAACATCCAGGTCTTCTGTAGACTAATTTCTATCTTTCCTATCTATCGTTTCAGTGGTCTCTTGGGTGGGCCGACGAATACCCCAAGGCGGTGAAACCATGCGCGGACGTAAAAGCCGTCCAACTGGATTCTATCTATTGCCACAACATCTAGGTCTTCTGTAGACTAATTCATATCTTTCCAGGTCTCCAGGAGGGCTTGGAGAATACTTCTGGTAGTCCATGTTACCTACTAGGGAGTAAAAATCTTCCAAATGGTCACTTGCCTTTATCTATACATC
Organism: Octodonta nipae; assembly: GCA_034190945.1. NCBI lineage: Eukaryota > Metazoa > Arthropoda > Insecta > Coleoptera > Chrysomelidae > Octodonta > Octodonta nipae. The sequence goes on along the minus strand of CM067216.1, from coordinate 142,697,139 downwards.
CATGTCGTTGTCGTTTCATGCTGATTTGCTGTTATCTGAAATTATCGTCCCTTCAGGATTGCCAAAGCTGATGACATTTTTTATCTATGATAGTATCGTTAAATATTATGCATATATCTAATTTTGGTTCCCTTTTCTTTAATCCTCATTATTTTCACTAGGTTTTATCTCTCTAGAAGATCCATACCATGGTTTAATGCTTTTACCTTATTAATTAGTTGTTTCATTCGTGTCTAGGATTTAGGGCTGATAGTTAATTTATCTTGCCACCTTTTAGTGATACCGTCCCTGAGGATGAAAAGTCTATATTGTCATCACTTTCTAATTTTGATATCGCTACCTTTGTACCGCTACTGATAACTTTTCAAAGAAAATACCGTGTTTAATGCAACTTTTCTTGGGCGTAGGCTCTTACCGATATGAAATGCATTTTAAATTGGAGATTTGGTTTTCTTGCCTTATCTGTTGTTCCTTGAGAACACTTATCTTGAATTCCAATATCCCAATTCTCGTGTATAGCTGTTGAAATATTATCTTTTCCTCTTTGACTTAGGTTGTTAACTTTATATATTGGCATTCCCTTACCTTGCTCATTTTATGGTAAATATCTCTTATAATCTCTCTGTTTAACTTTCAGAGGAATTATCTTTTTGAAGTATGATGAAGTGAAATATCTTATCGTTTATCTTGTAATCTTGTCTATCCTCTTGCCGTTTGACTGCGAGGAAGCAGTGTACCGTATCGTACCTTATCGTGGCCGTGGAAGCCAGTTAGTGTTTTTTTTGAGAGAGACTCCAGGCTCTGGACAATGGTTAGGGCTGTTAGTTTGGTTGTAGGCTGGAGTTGCTCCATTTTGGAACTTGGACATCTAGTGCAGGGTTGCCGTCCTAGGTTCTGTGTTTATGTAGAGGATGGAGGTTTTGCGCAGTGTATTAGAGCTGTATTTTCTCACTTTTCCTGCTTCAAAAATATTTACCGTTCTACCTTACCTTTCGTTTATCTTTTTCTATCTTCCCTCTGAAAAGTAACAGGTTTTTCTTAATACCTGATTTAGGTGTACCTGAGCGAAAGCTGTTATCGATTTTCAATACCTTATCCCATTATTGGATGTCAAGTTCTTATGAAGATTTGATGTTCCTTGCAAAACAATTTTTGGAACTCACTGTCCCTCTGGAAATCTGACCTGTGACAGCATATCGTTTTCTATATCTCAATATCTCTCAGATAATTTACCATATTTTTGTGATTTCCATTTTCAGCAATATGACATCTGATAAAGGTATATTTTCTGAATATTTTCTTTTCCTTTTTCTAATTTTGGGTTTACCTTCTATTATTGTTCCTTTTCTTTTTAGGATTTATCGTAATATACCGTCCTCTCATTCTCTTATTTACTTTCCATGTCCCAAAAATACTTGGGGTGGATTCAAATATTGTACCGTTCCCTATAAAAATCAGGATAAATATCTTTAGTTTTTCTAGTAGAAAATTATTTTTTATTTTTGATTCAGGCAAATCCTGTCTGTACCCTGGTGTAGTGGGGATTTTCACATATGCCACCAGTGCTATCCTATTAACAATTCAATGTCGAGTCTCGTTTAGGTGTAATAAAAAAGAATTGTATTGTCTCGTGTATCTTTTGAAGGGTTTTCCGCATTGTATATGTAGAGTAAAACCGATTATCTTGTTGCCATACCAATCCCGTTATATCGTTATTGTTATTATGAATTTAGCTTTCTCGTAATAATTAGGCTTTTATCTGTTTTCTATTTTTATAGGCATCTATATTCTTTCTCTGTAATAGTGATTATTAGGAAAGTATGCCTTGCCTCACTTTTCGTCCCTCTTAAATAGGGAGCCTTTATCCAGGTGTACTTTTGATGCCTAAGTGTTCGCTAGATGGTAGATTATGCATTTACCTTACCATTTGTACCTGACGAATTATCTCGTTTGCTTTCCACTACCGTTAAGGAACACAATTATCTGGATGGCAACAATTCATTATTGTATTATATCATTACCTTTATCAATTTATCTGCATTTGATTTGCATTGTAAATATTACCGTGTCTTGTTTTTTTGGGTTATCCTAACTTAAGGCTTATATCCATTTTTTTTCTCGCTAATTGAATTGGGATCATTCCCTTGTATTATTATTATTGCTACCGACTTTGTAATTTTATACCGTTAACATATTTTTTTCCTTTTATCTACCGTCTACCTTTCCGAATTTTAGTACCGATATCAACTTTCTGTTGTTGACTTGAATTTAGTAGTCATTATCTTATTCATTTAGTTGGTCAAACGTTTCATAACTCACATACAGGGACCATCTAAAGTAGGTACCTTTTATCTTATAAATTTAATCTTTCCGAATTGAATATTTTCATATCTTATCTAAGAGTAATTATACTATTTAGCTTCCTATGTTGCGATTCATTTTCAGAACTGTATTATCTTGGTAAAATTAGGAAATTGATTTCGGAAACCTAATATCGTTGCTTATTCTGTAGGTTCTCTTATAGCATACGAAAGGTTTTTTTTCAGGTTGACCTTCTCAAAAATCCTTTCTTTACTCCGGGTTAGAGGGGTGTGTTAACGGGTGAATTGCCGTTCTCCCCCTTACATTGATATTTACTAATATTTGTCCCATTAATAAATTACCTTTTATATTTTTCAAATCACTTTTTAATTATATCGTTTTCTGAACTGAGTTCTACCGTAATAAACCAGTGTCTTTACCTTAATAAATAAACACGTAAGTAAATACTCCTATTTTAGTCGCTTATGCAATCGCTTTTTTTCGCTTTTATTTGCTAATCACAGTTAATTCGTTTGAAAGGTATTCTAAGTCCAACTCTGTCCTTTGATTTGGCGCGGTAATGTCTTGACAGAACGAACATCACGTGCTAGTTTGATGTAATATCCGTCCAAACTGGAAATATTAAATAAATATAATTTTCTTGGGAAGAAGGAAACTGTCATTAATAAAATTTTATCTATGATTTAATTTGTAAAGTTTTGCTTTGTTCTTTTATCGAAATTATCTTGTATTAGTTCCTGTATTGACCAACTATTGATTAATATTCCTGCTTTCACGCTCAATAAAATTTGAAACTTTAACATGTCATTTCCTTTCCCCACTTTTATCATTGGACAAGTGGGATAAACGCTTGTCGAAGGAGATTTTGTTTCCTCTTCTGTCCCGACCAGCATAAAGGCGGTATGTAGGCGAATTTCGTTTCGAGTTTAATTTTTTTATTGGGAAACTTCTTTATCTTTATCGTCAAAATATCTGCTAGAATTTGCTTAATTTATCGTTTTTACTTACTACCGTACCTTTGATTCTAATTAAGCAGATTCAGCTTATCGTTATAGTTTGATTTATCGAATGAATTTTTTTTATAGTTTCTTTATCGGCTATAGTGCATATTTTATCGTATCTATTAATAATTTTGGAAAGAATTTTTGGGTGAATCTAGTTTCATATTCATCTTAATATCGATATACCGCGTTTTCTTGAAACGATAAACAGTTGGTGGCTTAACTGCGTGGTTCACTATTTTTTTTGTGTATTTTTTTTGCTTTGCATCTGCGACGTAGTTGGCAACGATAAGCAATCGTTAGTTGCTAGAGTTTTCACACGTATCGTGATAACGAAATAAAGAAAAAGGGAACAATTATTGCCGGCCTCTTTTGCATTTTTAGGTATTGGTGAATCTGGAGAGTTTGATTGACGATATCTACCAAAATTCAGGAAAGGACAAATTGATCCACAAGACGAAATCTCTTGTGAGCCTAAATTAAGTAGCTGACGAAGCTTCCCAACTGGGTTGGACTGCAACTGGGAATGATCATGTGAGTGACTTAAAAATTTCTATTTTTTTATATATATTTTTCTTTGCATTTCGTTCAGTATTTCATATATATATATATATATATATATATATATATATATATATATATATATATTTCTATTTTATCTATTTCATAAATATAAAAAAAATCAGATGAAATCTGGTATAAACATCCCCAATAAACAATAAAATAAAGAAAATAGGCGTAGCAAAATGCTTTATCAGAACCTGCTTGGCTCTCTATGCAAATATAGAAAGGAAATAAAAATGAAATATATTAACAACTATTTAACAAAGCAGACAAGCAATCAAATTGAATGTGTTTGATTTACATATAGATATACCAGTAATATTATATATATATATATATATATATATATATATATATATATATATATATATTTCTAAGTCACTCGCTGGTCTTTCAGTACACATTGGCCCAGATTTGGTTGCCTGTCTGCTTTGTTAAATATGATATGTTGTTAGATAAATCACATTTCAATTTTTAATTTCCTTTCTCTGAGTTTGCAGTAGAGAGCCAAGCAGGTTCTGAGCTAAAGCATTTTGCTACGCCTAGTTTTCTTTATTTTAATTGTTTAACTCGGGAAATGTTTATGACCAGATTTCACATCTGATTTTTTTTATATTTATGAATATAGATGCAATAATCATTTTTATCGTATATTACCTTATCATTTTTAAAGTACCGTACATTGACATTAATTTAGAGTACTGAGTTTTCCCAGTATCTCGGAGGAAATTCGCTTTCATTCAGTCGTCAAACGGTTTGTCGGTTTAGAAGGCACATTAGATCTTGAATATATTTTTTTTATACCGTTATCTTTAAACACATTATTAGCTCTCAAACGTAGTTGTTTATATATCTGATTTACCGTTAAATTTTACCTGTAATTAATAATTGATTTGTTATTTAATTCTAAATTAATTTGAAACTATAACTAGCAGATGTAATTTACCTTAAGTCTTATCGTTATCTATTTTTACCTAGAATTTGAAGCATTTCAAATTTACCTTTATTAGTTAAAGTATTTTTCATTCATTTTTGCTAGTATTCAAGTAGTAAATTTAGGGTGAAGAAATTAGGGAAAATTAAGGTAGGGTGCCTCACCTCATACACGTGCCGAACCGATCCTATAGAGCATATATACGCCTATACTAGTCAGGGGGAAAATGGGGAAAATTCAGTGTCGATACTCTAAGGGTTATAACTAATTGGCCAATAAATTTTTCATGTATGCCATCAACTGGGGCTAAGAGTGCCCAGACACATAACCACTAGCCTCATATCCAGGGAGCAGAACTCTGGCAGTACTACCTGATTCGACTTGTCCTCTGGTAGGACATTGGCAACTCCTGGCCGCCCTGAGTTATTGGAACCCCATCTGCTGGTTGGAATATAGCTCCAGGATCAGGACCTTGGACAGCAGGCCCACCAACGGAAAGGCATTCCTACCGAGGATATTGTAAGGCAACAATTTATAGATTGTTTTGTTTGTAACTTCACTCTAACAGTTTTTCTATACCTCGATTGTTTTAAATTTTGTTCTCTGTTAGCAAGTTAACTAATAGAAAAATTGGTTAATTTGTAATTAAATAAAATAAATGGTAAATTTTTGCTATCTTGTCGTTTTCTTGTTAACTATGTGTGTCCATTGGCCTGGCGCCCTTGTATAGTCCTTTTGCCAATTGAACAACGAACTCACGCCACCGGATACTAACTGAGCAGCCTATCGGCACAATATCGCCAAGACAACTGAGAGAGAGGTGTATTGTCTAACCAACAGGATATCTCTCGAGAGAGAGGTTTTGCGTGACAAGTTGCATATACAAGGTTGTTGAAATATAAGGTAAAGTAGAAAAATGGTAAAAAAGTTTTGTTATATAGCAGTTGCATATATGGAGTACCTGAAATATAGGAAGCAGTAAAGTTATAGTTACATAGTGTGATTCAAACAAGGTTAGAAAATGAAGGGTTCTTTAAATGAAGTGTAGAGAGAAAATATACTTTATAATGTGGTTTAAATGTTAGAAAAAGTTGCATATACGGGTGGTTGAAATATAAGTTGGAGACAAATTATATTTTCCATGGTGGCAAAAAAAAGTTCTATAGTAGTCCATAAGCAGTTGCGTAGATAAGTTAGTGAGTGGAGCAGAGTTATACTTAAGTGTTTCAAAAATGTTATATTTGGGGACCCGTAAGCAGATGAACATACGGAGTGGTTGAAGTATTTTGTAGAGTAAAATTATAGTCCTACAGGATGGTTAAAAAATAACTTATAATGTTTGACAGATCGGCAGCAGTATATACAGGATGGTGTTAATGTAAATGGAAGTAGAATTATAGTTATATACAAAGCGGTTCAAAAAAAAATAATTAAAATTGTTATATATGGTGGCTAAAAAAGCAGTTTAGTGTTTAAATAAAGGTTTGGTGTTAGGGTGCCAAACTGTGTTTTGACATTTGTGACACACAAAGGGTTCCACAGGCATTTCCATTAGGGGGGATCGAAAACTTTGAAAAGTTGTTACATACGGCATGAACAGCATCCTGCTATATGGAATACCTAAAACATGGGGCCAAGCAAGATTATAGTTTTAATTAAGACAATGTTAGAAAAAGTCGCATATAAAGGGTGCATAAAATATAGTGTGGAGAGAAATTGTACTTTCATGGTGGCTCAAAAAATATCTTAAATAATTGTTATATAGCGTAGACCATAAGCAGTTGCAAAGAGTTGTACATTTCGTACGCGGGTGAAACCGCGGGTAACGACTAGTTGTTTATAAATTCTTCAATAATGGAAGTATTTCAAACCATAATCAATCTGAGGTATGCATTGCCTTTAGTAAAATTTGTACTTCCAAGGCTTTTCTTGTACTTGTACTGTTTTTTATCTAATACGAAAACGCCTTTCATAAGAAACCTCTAACTTGACGCTACAGCATTAATACCTGGAGTTACTCCACTAGCTAATTTTGTTTGTACCACTATTTACGTTTTCAATGTTTAGGGGTCAGTTAGTAAAGAGTGAAAATTGACATTCCAATATTGCACCTATACATAGAGGATGAATCAAAAATACTATTTGGTAATATTTTATATAAACTATTATATGTTTGGGTGCATTAATAAATAAATAAACAATAAATGGAGTTGTACCAAAGCCAAAATGTTTAAAGTACAATAATTAATTCTACAAACTCTGGTGCAGTTAAGGGTCTTGCAAACGACAAATTAACCAACTAATATTTAACAGAGATTTCCATGGAATTTCAATATGTCTTCAAGGTTAAAGCAAGTCGAAAATGTCTTCGTTACTTTACAATTATAATCTCTAAAATTTCCTAAATCGCTTTATTTTAGTGTGCATCCTCTTTAGAGCTTCCGTAAGTAGATAGATCTGCAATCATTATATTCGCATACACCTAATTATGCCAGAAATATGTTGCTTATTTTAGTACTCCCAGTGTTTAGTAGTGTAAAGTAGCATTATAAGAAACTAAGATTGAAAACGATTCTAGTACATTATTTGTGGCTCAATCCAAATCTGTCGAATCTTTCAAACATAAGCAGAAATCGATGTAATGAACTGTACCGAATTTAAGTCTGTCGAAAAAACTATATTATCAGTGAAAAACTGTTTCTATTTGGTGCTGCACTAATAATGTTACATCAAATAAAAAAATCTCATTTTGGGAATACTTCTATATTGCTGTTATAGGACATTTTAACTTTAATTTATGCTATATTTTCTATAATTAAATGTCACTTATATATAAATAATTCATGCAATTTTCTGAATATACTTACAGTATTGCTAATTGCTGTTAACCAATCACTGAAAAGGAAAAAAATATTAATCATTTAATATTAATTATATCCAAAGTTTGCAGAGCTTAATTTAAATTCTCTCACATTCGTATATGATTTAAGATTAATTGCTTGATCGGAAAATCCTTACTATCTTATCCGATCATAAAATTTTCTTTTTTTACTCTTTTCTAGTACTATAAAAGGATGTGATTTTCGAAATCACACAAAGTGTTGTAGAGAAATTTGCAGGCTTCCTATAGAGAAAATTAATTACCAATAATATTATCTAGTTGTGCATTCTAAGGAAAAAATTACATTCTATATGTATATAGAACATTTTCAATAACTTTGATACTCAGGAATATCTTGCAATTAGAAACAATCAGAACAGAGATTAACTCTTAGAGTGACCCTAAACATATCCGCACCAGATATGTTCACAGAATATATTAATTTGCTCACAAGAACACTAATTGATTAGAATTTTTTTTTAAAGGTAATATGTACGCAATACACTTTATAAGAGAAATTGGCTACATTTTAATTCAAATGCAATGCAAATCATTTTGCAGAAAATGCGGTCAATAGTTAGCGAGATTATTAAATTAGAAGAAGCGAGATGTAAAGACCGAAATCTACATACATAAAGAAGTGTTCGAGAGGACATTCAATTGTAAGAAGCGCAACTGATGAAGGTTCCCTAACCAGAAACAATATATATTATAAACATATATTGTCTTGCATACAAAAGAATGACACCTCGAAGAGAGTATTATTGAATTAACCTTGACATAACGAAACGACTTCTGAGTCTTTATGAGTCTGAAGTAAAGGTGCATGTATTCAATTTTAAAGTTTAGGAAGGCCTGGTAGCAGACCAGTTCTCATATATCACTATATAAATATAATAATCTAGAGCCTGAAACACCTTTGGCACAAAGAGCGGACGAGACTCAAGAACTTCAACAAGAACAGCCAACCAACGCTGACCTGCTTGAGAAGATCCAAGTAGAAATGGAAGGAGCTTTCAGAGAGTATAGTGGAATAGATCCATTGACTAGACCAACTCTTCCTAAACTAACATCTTCTAAGAAACTGGGTATTGCCTTGCACGCCATGAACAAATTTATCTTGCCAAATTATGTTTTAGGTGCTAATACTTTAGAGTCGCAACACACAATAATCCACTGTGCTGCAACTTCCATCTGCAGAACAATTGGGGTCACAATAAGACCAAAGCAAGACCCTCCCCAAATTAGGCCAACACCACGTATACCATCTTGGCAACGAAGGCTTATAGGGAAAATCAATTCTTTTCGGAAAGACGTTGATGAGCTGGAAATCGCCAACGTGAGCTGGCGGTTTAGGGTTGAGAAACGGTGCAATTAGTGCCATTTTGGCTTATCTGGGGGGATGTAAACGGTATATATTTATGGGTGCATTCATTATTTATAAGGCCTTTTTGGCAATTGACGGGGGTGAAATTCGATCGAGGGTGACATTTGTTCTGCGAACGTGGGGGCCCCAGGGCTGCTATGATTCTGATGACAGGCTGCGATGTAATGTAGGTTATGTACAATTGGGTAGGGCTGCTGTGACGTGGATGGATGGGGGCCCGAGTAGAGGTTAGGTTATATTGGCTTTATTAGAGGTTATGGTTCGCAGAGTCGGCATATAGGTTAGACAGCTGACTGGTAGGCCATAGAGTTGGGGCGTTGACGTCGGGCACGGAACGTTAGTATGGGGTGTTGAAGTATGGCATAGAACGATGGCACGGAACATTGACAGCTGACAGATAGGCCATAGAGTCAGAGGTACGGAACACGGTTGACAGCTGACGTATTGTACTACAGAAAGGTTATGACGTAACTGAGAAGCAGTTACCCCTTGAAGCGCTCGCATTGGTTAATTACCACGTGTTCAGCCATACTAAATTCTCATTGGTCAATAGTCACCACATGATCTATTCAATCGCGCCAAATTTCAATAATGTACAAAATAATTCATATATTTATATTATCAAAACCGTAGCAGTGATGGGGAATGGAACCCCAGTCCATCAGTTTCCTATGTAAGCACTTAGCATATGTGACAGGGACGCTAAAAATGGTAGAAATATCGGGAAGTCGGATGTATGAAACAGGGGCTCTACAAATGAAAATGACAGAAAAGACCGAAATGCTGGGAACAAGTCAGTTGCAAATGGAAATCTTGGAAATACCATAAAGTTGAATGGTTGAAATATGTTTGAAGTTGGTTGACAGAACGCTGGAAACGCTGAGAGTGAGAATGTCGGAAACTGGAACGCTGGAAAGAGGAATGCTAAGAACGGCGTAACAAGGAAAAGGCTTGAATGGTTGGAACAGGAATGATGGAAAATGTAGAACTGGTTAATGGTTGAAGTAGGATCGTTGCAAAGGGTAGAAATGGTTGAATGGTTGAAGCAGATCCGTTGCAAAAGCTAGAAACACCCTAATGGGAACGCTAGGAACGGCGTAACAAGGAAAGGGTTTGAATGACTGGAACAGGAATGTTGGAAAAGGTATAACTGGTTGAATGGTTGAAGTACGACCGTTGCAAAGGATAGAAATGGTTGAAGCAGAAACGTTGTAAAGGGTAGAAATGGTTGAAAGGGTGAAACAGTCCCGTTACAAATACTAAAAACACCGTAACGGGAATGGGAGGAACGGTATAACAATGAAAAGGCTTGAATGGCTGGAACAGGAATGTTCGAAAAGGTAGAACTAGTTGAATGGTTGAAGTAGAACCGTGTCAAAGGGTAGAAAAGGTTGAAGTAGAACCGTTGCAAAGGGTAGAAATGGTTGAATGGTTGAAGCAGAAACGTTGGAAATGCTAGAAACACCCTAACGGGAACGGTAGGAACTGTGTAACAAGGAAAAGGTTTGAATGACTGGAACAAGAATGTTGGAAAAGGTAGAACTGGTTGAATGGTTGAAGTAGGACCGTTGCAAAGGATAGAAATTGTTGAATGGTTGAAGCCGACACGTTGTAAAGGGTAGAAATGGTTGAATGGGTGAAACAGGGCTGTTACAATTACTAGAAACACCGTAACGGGAATGGAGGAACGGTGTAACAAGGAAAAGGCTTGAATGGTTGGAACAGGAATGTTGGAAAAGGTAGAACTGGTTGAATGGTTGAAGTAGGACCGTTGCAAAGGATAGAAATGGTTGAATGGTTGAATCAGAACCGTTGTAAAGGGTAGAAATGGTTGAATGGGTGAAAAATGGCCGTTACAAATGCTAGAAACAGCGTAACGGGGATGGTAGGAACGGCGTAACAGGAAAAGGCTTGAATGGTTGGATCCGTTGGAAAAGGTAGAACTGGTTGAATGGTTGAAGCAGAAACGTTATAAAGGGTAGAAATGGTAGGAACTTGGACGGTTGCCTAGCAGAAAGATGGATGATTGGAACAGGCATTGTAAAGTTGGGAATGTTAGAAACAGCAGGGATGGTAGAAATAGGGAGAAGTCGAATGATTGAAACAGAAACGTTGCGAATGGTAGAAATGATCGGAAGTTGGATGGTCGGAATACGTTTGAAGTTGGTTGACTAAACAGTATAGAGGGAACATACTATCGATGAGAATGTTAGGAGCGGGAATACTAGAAACGGGAAGGTTGGCAATGGGAATGATGGAAAAGAGAATGTTAGAAGCGGGAGAATGGGTTGGCATTATAGACTTGGGATAGGAATGCTAGAAACGCGAATGCTGAATGGTAATGGCTGAAGACTTTGGAGGGTAGTCAGCAGCATTGTTGGAATGATAAAAAAATTGAATGTTGAGAAAATTGCTGGGAATGGGACTCGTATTAGCCTAAAACTTGGGGAGAGTTACTAAGCAAAAAGAAATTCAATTGCTTGTTTTGTCATTGAGAATTTATCACTAGAGAACGTTATTAGACGTAACAGTCACTGATTGGTAGGATCATTACAAGATGATAGAATTATTGTAGATACTAGACGGTTGTAATATTTTAAATTTTACTTGAAGCGCAAGGAAATAAACATAAATACCTGTGAAATGGCGTTGATTTATCATATTATATGTTGCTTTGAAATACAATTTTAAATAGATGACAGTGTTTCTATGTTCATCTTTTATGTCTCCAAATGGTAAACCGATTATTTTAGAAAGGTAATGGAAAATAGTTTCAGAAAACAAGTTCACATATGAAACTTAAACATGCAAGCTACAAATAATAATAATCGAAGTGTTACCAAAATATTCCTTTCAGAAGTACTGATTTTTTTAATTACCATGTAAATTATTTACCAAGTCGTTAAAATATATATCGTCTCATGATTACACAAACAAAGATGATGATGACCTTGAGATCAAGACTTTGTCGGTAGTCAACAATTTAATTAATTAGCAATGTCGTTGATACTTGATGACCTTGACTTTAAGAAAATATCACTTGTCGTACGCGCTAACTGGGACATATTCCGGACCACGTTCGGTAAGACTGTTACGCTAAAGGTCAACAAAATATTGTAAACAAGTCCATGTCTAATTAACCATTGTTTCTGGTACGATGATTTGTTGGGAATTCAGGGTGGCTCATTAACAAAATATGCATGAGGGAACTTACAGAAAATTGTAGATTATAAATAACAGACGCTACTGCAATTCATATGCAGATATCAGTCAAGCACTTTGAATACTTAAAGACTAGCCTCATCATCATCATCATCATCATCTTCTTCTTTTTCTTCATACACCTGTTGAATTCTTCAATGAGTTTGCGTTAAACTTGGCAGCAACGCAATGCTTTCATCTTAAAATCACGTCTCTCTCTCAATTTTGTTTTTCCGAGATCTATGGATTTTTTTCATCTAAGCAATAAGAAGTTATAAATATGTTTGTTCTTGCAGCTTAGGTAAATTTATGAGAATCTTACGTTACGGCTCTACGTACAGAGCCCTATGTTGTCACAAGCTGATGTACCAGTCTACAGAAATATATGAGACTTAACCGAGCATTAAGCATACAAAGTTTGATACCAAAATTCTGAAATATACCAACATTTCAATGTCACCTGTCTGATTCAACATTACCGCTATAGGTATCAAGCTCCGCATGTGTTTTCTGTTATACTCCCGCGTCACTAGTCCTCACTCTCACTAGTCATTTCAAACCATTGTTAAGTAAATAATTTGATTCAAATTTGACGCTCCATCAGTCCAATAATACCATTACCATACGAATCAATTCACTCAATTATGTAACTTTCCAAAATCTAGAAATTTTTCTCGCCAACGGCATATATATATATATATATATATATATATATATATATATATATTTGGATATAAGGGGTTAATCTGCACATTTATTCTTTATTCAAACAAGTTTTTCTGCACCTCGATAAGAAACAATAAATTGAAAACTGTCTATAGAATTTGTTTCCCGCTGAAAAACATCCTCAACGCACCTCCAAATACCCCCACTACTCACAGGTGCTGAAGCTAAAAGGAATCTAGTTTCCAATGACAATAACGCAAATACCAAATTTTGAAAAACAAAATAATATTTCAGTGAATGTTTACATGCTACATAAAGAAAAGAAACGATATGAAGTTTTACCAACCTACCTAACACGCAACAAGCAGGTAAAACATGTAAATGTACTATTGATACAGGATACGTATGATGATGTACCTATGAAATATTATTTCGTATGGGTAAAAAACATATTTCGACTATTAGCTCAGCAACTCAATAAGAATGGACATAAGAAACATTTCTGTGATAGATGTCTACACTATTTTCATTCCGAAGACAAATTGGTAAAACATTCTGAGGATTGCTGGAGAATAAAGGAAACAGCTATAAAGATGCCTGACGAGGGGAAAATATTCTGAGATTTAAAAATCATAAGAACAAGGAAAAGGCTCCTTTCATCGTTTACGCTGATTTAGAGTCATTTCTGCAGCGGACAAATAAGCCTAAGGAACCCCAGCATCACATTGCAGCTGCTGTTGGATACCACTTGAAATGTTCCTATGATGATACTCTCTCGTTTTATCGATCCTATCGCGTAGAGGACTGTATGCAATGGTTTGCTGATCAATTGGCTGAGTTGGCTGAAGATATGGCTCTGGTATCCTGGTGTGCATATGATATGCAAATGACATATGCCCAAGAACTTGAGTTCCGGAAAGCAACACACTTTCATATATGCGAGAAAGCCTTTAGAGTTGGAGATAAGCGTGTTCGCGACCACAATCACCTGATACCAGAAAACAACTATAGAGGGGCTGCACATGAGAGATGCAACGTAAACTATAAAGATAGCCACGTCATTCCTAAACTTTTTCATAATCTCATTTTATCATACATGAAAGAGTTTCCTAATTTGAAATCACAGTTTCCTTTTCTGCCTATGGATCAATTTAAATTATTAACGATGAAAGGAGTGATGCCTTATGACTTACATTGATTCATTTGCTCGATTTAATGAAGAAATGTTACCGCCAATAGAGAAATTCTACAACAATTTGGAGGATAAACCCTGCCCTCGCCGTCTTTAGAGTCGAGTTCAACAAGCACTCTTAGATGTCAGAACATTGGTGAATACATCGATCTCTATATGAAGACAGACATATTGCTTTTAGCTGATGTTTTTGAACAGTTTCTTACTAGCTGCTTAAAGACTTAGGGTTTGGATCCTGCTCATTATTGTACTTTACCTGGCTTCACAAGGGATGCTATGTTGAAATATACCAATCAAGATCTGGAGCTACTCATCGATCTCTACATTTTCTTTCTTTCTTTCCTTTGAAGACGCGAGATGTAAGACCGACATCTAAGGATTTTCGAGAGAATTATCACACAGAGGTTCCTTTGTAAAAAGGAATGACCCCTCGAAAAGAGTATTCAATATCTCCGACAGGTGAAGTAACCTGAAAATTTTATTTTGACATTCTGTCCTAGGAGTTAAGGGAGAACTGCAATTACACGGAACGGCTCCAGATTCGGAACCTCGAAAATCCTAGATGTCGGTCTTACATCTCGCGTTTTCAAATTTAACGAAATGTATCAAATATATAAAGAGGTGTTCGAGAGGACATTCAATTGTGGGAAGCGCAACTGTTGAAGGTTCCCGGACCAGAAACAATGTATATAATATATATTGTCTTGCGTACAAAGGAATGACACCTCGAAGAGAGTATGTTTTTTTTTCGTCGAGCGAGGTATTAGAATTGGTCTTAGCCAAAGATGCTCGAAAAGACGGGCTACGGCTAATAATCAGTATGTCAATAATTATGATCCGTCGAAGCCTAAAACTTTTCTTATGTACTTTGATGTTAATAACCAATATGGGTACGCAATGAGTCAGCATCTACCTTATGGAGGGTTCAAGTGGACTGACCAGAACATTGACGTCACATCTATCCCAGATGATAATGACGTGGGATATATTTTCGAGGTTGATCTCTAATATCCAAAACAGCTTCACGGTCAACACAAAGATCTGCAGTTCTGTACAGGACATATTAATCCAAAAACAGGCAAGCCTCCAAAAAGTGCTAGAGAAGCCACTAAATTGATGGCGACTCTTCACGATAAAAACCGGTATGTTATTCATTATAGAATGGTGAAGCAAGCTATAGCTTATGGAGTAGTCATAAAGAAGATTCACCGGGTCCTAGAGTTTAAGCAATCTCCGTGGCTCAAGTCTTATATTGACCTGAACACAAATCTCAGGAAACAGGCTCATAATGATTTTGAGAAGAATTTGTTTAAACTAATGAACAATGCTGTTTTCGGTAAGTAATTTATCACATTGATATTGAATATTACATATTTGTTTCGTTTAGGTAAGACCATGGAAAATGTTCGGAAGAGGGTAAAAGTTCATCTTCATATGGAATGGTGCGGGAGATATGGAGCTGAAGCCATACATCACCAAGCCAGAATTTAAAAACAGCACAGTTTTCAATGAGAATCTGGTAGCAATAGAGGATGCGGAATCAGCAGGTTTATCTCAACAAACCTATATATGTCGGTCAAGGCATCTTAGATCTCGCCAAGATAACGATCTACGAATTCTATTATGGGTACCTAAAGGAAGCTTGTGGACGTGAATGCTGTATATTATATCATGATACAGACAGTTTACTGGTGGAGATCAGGAATTATGATATATATGAGATCATGAAGAGAAACTGCTTGAAAGATTTTGACATATCAGACTATGCTCCGAACAATATTTATAACATCCCACTGGTAATGAAAAGGTGCTTGGTTTAATGAAGGATGAAAACAACGGCATTCCTTTAATAGATTATATTGGCCTTCGATCAAAATTATATGCCTTCAAGCTGTTTCATAGAGACAGCGAGATTACAGAGAGACGTCGAAGATGTGTGGAGCAGGGATATGATTCTGATGAAATTGACGTGATTATTAAAAATTTTGGTATAAGTAAGAAGGCTAAAGGCATAAGAAATCTGGTCTGAAAACAAAAATTAGTTTTCATGACTTTGAAGAATTTCTTGAGGACTGGAAAGCTAAAACTGTACAGCAGAACCTAATAAAATCATCCCGACATCTAGTTCATTCGATAGTACAACAGAAAATTGCTTTAAGTCCGAATGATGATAAACGATATCTGATTCCAGGCACTGTTGAGACTTAACCTTGGAGCCATTATTCAATAATATAGAACAGCCTCCTGGGCGGTGTGGAATAGAACTCTTTAAGGTTAGTATTATAAAATGTTAGTGAACACATTAATTGTTTTCCCTTAGGTCGAGTGATTTTCTTCCGCATCCATTATAGGATAGCTTTTTAAAGGACATATAATCGATCATATATAAAATATTATTTTTAATTTAGTCCTACCAACCCATTCTCCCGCTTCTAACATTCTCTTTTCCATCATTACTATTTACAACTTTCTGGTTTCTAGTATTCCAGCTCCTAACATTCTCATCGATAGTATGTTCTCTCTATACTGTTCAGTCAACCAACATCAAACGTATTCCGACCATCCAACTTCCTATCATTTCTACCATTCGAAACGTCTCTGTTTCAACCATTCGACTTCCCGCTATTTCTACCATCCCCGCTGTTTCTAACATTCCCAACACTACAATGCCTGTTCCAATCATCTATCTTTCCGCTATCTAACCGTTCAACTTCCTACCATTTCTACCCTTTACAACGTTTCTGCTTCAACCATTCAACCATTTCTATCCTTTGCAACGGTCCTACTTCAACCATTCAACCAGTTCTAGTTTTCCAACATTCCTGTTCCAGCCATTCAAACCTCTTCCTTGTTACTCCGTTCCTACCGTTCCCGTTAGGGTATTTCTAGCATATGCAAAGTTTGTGCTTCAACCATTCAACCATTTCTACCCTTTGCAACGGTCCTACTGCAACCATTTCTACCCTTTGCAACGGTCCTACTTCAACCATTCAACCAGTTCTACCTTTTCCAACATTCCTGTTCCAACCATTCAAGCCTTTTCCTTGTAACGCCGTTCCTAGCATTCCTCTTTCCAGCGTTCCAGTTACCGACATTCTCACTCTCAGCGTTTCCAGCGTTCTGTCAACCAACTTCAAACATATTCCAACCATTCAACATTATGGTATTTCCAACATTCCCATTTGCAACTGACTTGTTCCCAGCATCCCGGTCTTTTCTATCATTTTCATTTGTAGAACCCCTGTTTCATCCATTCGACTTCCCGATATTTCTATCATTTGTAGCGTCCCTGTTTCATCCATTTAACTTCTTGCCATTTCTACTTATCCCATTTTCAACATACCTGTTCCCACTATCCTATCATTTGTAACGACCCTACTTCAACCATCCTACTATTTCTAGCATTTGTTACGTCTCTATTGTAACCATCTTACCGTTTCTACCATTTCTAACACTAACCCATTTGTAGCGTCCCTGTTTGTAACTTTCTGTTACAAACAGGGACATTATTCCTGTATGCTGACTTCCGAATTTCCACGTCTAATTTCTCGAATTCCAGCATCTGCTATCCCATATCCCAGCGTCTATTATTCTGAATTTCCATATCTAATATTTTCCGAGACACCCTGTATCTTATTATCACTATATATATATATATATTAGTCAAGCATCGCTGTTTGATGATAGTCTTCTAAATACACAACGTCTTGACCTTTATCCGCTCGCTCACAGAGGGAGCGTCTCGCTTCCAGTCGTTGTTGTGCAGTCTTCTACACACGCGATGTTTTGAACTTTGCCCGCTCACCGACAGCGAACTCGAACTTGCACGCTATAAGCCAACTATTGGACTTGTCGTCGATCTGTGAATTTCGGCAAGGTCGACGTGTCTCCACCCAACAGCTATGTGTATGATATTATTACTACGCGTCTTAAACGGGTTTTTATTCAACATACTATCAACTGATAGAAAGAGTAAGTAAGGTCGCCTTGTTGGCACATATGCTAAGTACTTACATAGGAAACCGATGGACTGGGGTTCGATTCCAAATCACTGCTACGGTTTTTGTAATATAAATATATAAATTATTTTGTACATTATTAAAGTTTGGCGCGATTGAATAGATCATGGGGTTACTATTGACTAATGAGAGCTTAGTATGTCTGAGCACGTGGTAATTAACCAATGCGAGCGCTTCAAGGGGTAACTTCTTGTCTATTACGTCATAACCTGTCTGTAGTACAATACGTCAGCTGTGAACCGTGTTCCGTACCTCTGACTCTATCGCCTATCTGTCAGCTGTCAATGTTCCGTGCCATCGTTCTGTGCCATACTTCAACGACCCATACCAACGTTCCCTGCCATACGTCAACGCCGCAACTCTATGGCCTACCAGTCAGCTTTCTAACCTATATGCCGACTCTGCGAACCATAACCTCTAATAAAGCCAACATAACCTAATCTCTACTCGGGCCCCCTTCCATCCACGCCACAACAGCCCTACCCAATTGTACATAACCGCCAGTACATCGCAGCCTGTCATCAGAATCCTAACCTATACGCGGCCCCCAGCCATCTTCAAAGCAGCCCTGGGGCCCTCATCGGAGCACTACTCAACCGTCTTCAACACGTCACATCAGACCTAGTGCCCCCGCAGTCCTGGTCGCTCCGCTATGGTCCGAAAACGCGGCCCCCACGTTCACCCCCGTCAATTGCCAAAAGGGCCTTATAAATGATGAACGCACCCCTAAATATACCGTTTACACCCCCACGATAAGCCAAAATCGCACTAATTGCACCGTTTCTCACCGTTAAACCGCCAGCTCACGTTGGCGATTTCAAGGTCATCTTGGTAAATTTTCGCTAATTTTTACCTTAGAATCTCTTGTGGGAAACTACATATATTTGTGGTCGATTTTGCGCTCGAATCGGCATAGCTTATATACTGATGTAGATTAAGTTTACTTAGGCAGCCTCCTCCCTCTGTATTTATGAAATTAGAAATAGAGTTGAACATGTAAGTTTTCGGTTACTTTCACGAGAAGATCAATAGTTGTGGAAACTCATTATAAACTCTTATGTTTGTTAGGTACTAATCTTACTGACTGTAAGGAATTACGTTGTGTAGGTTTAAGAAGTATTGATAAATGTATCTGACTTTGTGTTTCATGACATACAAACTGTTTTCTTATGACGTAAAAGACTTTTCGATAGATTCATCACAACTAGATTTGGAAAGTAAATAAATTTAAAAAAAATAGTTTAATTCACCTTGAAAAAATATAGCATATATTATATCTTCCAGCATTAAAATATAATAATAAGTTAACAGGCATAATTAAATATTTCTTTATACACCGAAAAAAAAAACGGAAAACAATTTCCTCTTGTGCAAGTATTTCAAAAAACGTCTTCTGCCCCTCAGGATTTCAGAATTAATTACTGTCGTTTATATTTATTGTGTCCCATTGTGTGATCTCTTGTCTACGTTTTATTCAATAAACGGGTAAGTTCCTTGTTTCTGTTCCTTCTTCCAAGGGCATCCGGTGATCTCCTTGATTATAGTTTCAGTGAAGGTATATGGTTCATTTCCTTACTAGCATTGTTAAACCATAACACCTTAGCTTCCGTAGTTGGCTTAGATTTTGGCCAACAAATAGATATTTTATTACAAAGAATCATGCTAATATCTTAACAAGACATTCGAGCGGAATGCGTTTGAATGATTTAGGTTATGTGATTCAAAATTAATTAAATGCTTCAGTAGATGTATTTTTATTGTGTTTTTTTATTTATTACTACTTTCACAAGGTGAGACTCTCTCGAAGAGAAGCCGAAAAAAGTTTATTTAACAACGTGTCTTTGGGCTCATAACAAATAGTGCTTAGAACACTTTTTAATTTTCTCATTTTATGTTTAACACCCTGTTCTCAATTGTTTATTCAGTCGAGTAACGCCATCAACAGTAAACAATCAGATAGATTTAAAGTCTCGTTTGGGGAAAGTACGTGTACTGTTGTTTTCTTCGACGCCTAGAGCGCTCGCTCCCAACTGGAGTGTTAAAAGTTTTTTAGTGCTGATGGGCAACTATACTCAACAACTCAGAAACCCAAGCCTAGTTGATTCACACTGAATGATTAGAGCTGTGAAAAGATATTTATCGGCACTATTAAATCGCATACTCATTGATCAAGGTAAGGGGTTGTTTAGTTAAAATTGAGTAATCAATTGAACCTCTTTCCTAAATTACAGATTTCATTAAATTCCATCATAAATTTATTCAACTTGGTGTTTCACAATATAGAAACGCATTTTGCAAGACGTATAACTCTTTTTGAGATATGATGGTGACAAGAATTGGAAAATAAATTTTTGAGAATTTACCAAAAATAGTTTACATCGTCTTCAAAAAAACTAATATATATCTTCCAGCATTAAACAGTAATTAAAGTTAACAGGTATAACTAAATATTTCGTTACTTGGTGGAGAACAGCGGACAACAGCCTCGTCTTGTTGTTGTTTGTCTGCCATTCTGGACTAAAATCAGAATTAACTGCTTTCATTCCTATTTATTGGGCCCAATTAATGTTTTACTCAATATATGAGTAAGTCTTTGTTCCTTGTTACAAGGGCTTCCGATGAGCTTCTTTATTAAAGTTTCAGTGAACGTCTATGCTTTCTTTTAAGTTGTTCTGATGACCGGATGATAAAAAATGTTTTTTTAAATTTTTATTACACTCTGCGTCATAGAGTATATTAACAATTTAGTATTTACTATTGTTTCAGGGTAACACGGCTCCAAAGATAAATTCAATAATGTTTCTTTAAAAACTCAAACTTAAAACAAACAGGTTTATATTTACGTTGTAAAATATTGAATTTTTAGTAAAATTTACTAAGGAACGAAAAACTACTGTTATTAAGTACAAATCTAATTTTGTAGAGTTAGCTGTGCAATTTTAATTTATAAGTATTTAATAAAATGTTTGTATTATATATGGATTAAACTTTCCCATACGCCCTTGAAACATATTATCTAAACAACATATTACAGAAAATGAAATAACGGATTAATTAAATGTTGCCAAAGTTGGAAAGCTTTGACTATCAATCACCCTATGGAAGTCATATCTCACCATTGCTAATCAGTTTGTTAACTTTCAAACGGAACATTTTATTTGACGTTCTATTTATTAAACCAATCCAGTTGATGAAGGTCAGTCGAGAACCTCAGTTGCTGTTTATTGGCTATATTTAAAAACCTTTTTTAAAATATTTAAAATAGTTTCTAATTATATTCCTTATTACTGGATAGTTTATTGTAACTCAGCTTATAAATACGAGTATGTACTTTTCAGAAATAATTCTTCTAATAGCATGTTTAGATATGACTTTTACGAATAATAAATATATTTAACTTTGAATATTACGCCACTGGCATGTATTGAAATTCTTGAGAATCACCCATTCATTCTAGTTGAAATGTAAAGAATGAATATCAACAAAAGCACTCGGCCACCTGCTAACACATTTCATCAGAAATATGGCCGAGATTAGTGCACATGAATTATTATTCCGAGAAGAAGAAATAATCTCTGTAAATGTTTCCTCTGGCTCCGAACATTCCAGACATTCCGTAATGGGATCAATCCTTCAGAAGTCGTATTCTTGTACAGATCACTAAACGAATTCAGCAAAAAAATTCGTCTCGCTTCGTGTAGACATTGTTAGCCGATAAAAATTATGGCGCTTAGTTATTTTTCTATTTGATATTTGTTCGTGTTTTGTTTTCAGGCAATAGGTTTGAAGTCAATTATATAAAGTAGTGACGTATATACAGTTATATGATAGAAGGGGGTTATGTGGCGTGGAGTGGAAACAACTACAGAAGTGGCATTATCAACGGGTTAAGTACACTATGGATCTCGCCACTCTTCCAATAAAAATGGAACCCGTTCAATAATAATAACAGTGTATACTTTATATTATATTAGCAATCCGTCCCAGCTTCGCACGGGTTCTTTACAGAAAATGTTACTCTGAGGAGATGCAGGTTTCCATAAAATTGGTTGAGTAGTTTTTGAGTGAAATCGTAACAAGCAGAAAAAATCAAGAATTTTTCCTCCTTATACATAATATTAATTTATATTATTTTTTAAGTGGCAATTATTTATGAGGAACACAAAACAGAAAACATTTAGATTAATTTCTAAGTATATTCTTTGTACGCGACATTAATAACCTGATCACGTATAAAACGAACAAATTTTGTATCGAAGTACGTGATAGGGCAACGTACAATTGCCTGTGCTTAAATATACTCCCGCCACTCCAGGAAATTTTGGAATTTTTGGTTCGAAGATTAAATTTTAACCAGTTAATAATCTTGTTGATAAGGATAAATATTATATTTATACAATTTTATATATCATGGAAATACATCAATCACCAAAATTATCCAACAACCTGGAAAAAATTTCCTGGACCGCCTTGATTCCAGCAACTTTTAATGCTTAACCCTGCGCTTTATTAATTGTCATTCCAAACGCTATTTTTACGGGAAATTGTAGTCGTTTAAATTGGAAAGGCAATTCTGAGGGTATCATGGGAATTATTGGTATAAAAACAGTTTCACCAGTTGCGTTGCCAGTTAATTTGAGACATTAGGTAAAAATAAAATGGAAATTGACTACTTTGAATCTGGTACCGTTGCACGGCATCAGTGGACTCAAATTTCTCAGTAATATAATAGCAGCACTTACTTTTAATATTAATTTGAAACCAATTTAGTGTCTTCGTGGATATGCTAGTAATATCGAGATAAAATTTTTCAATAATTTCTTCCACATTTTGTACAAAATCACAAATATTGTTAAAATTTACATTTATTGCTTGAAACTCACCATTTCCTATTTGGAGCAAGTCGTTAGAAAATTGCCAATTAGCAGTGCTTTAGAGTGATGCACTGACTTCATCTCCTCTTGTTCCTCTAGTAATAACAGTACAACAACCCATTGGGCAGTTACTGTTGCGCAAATCTCCCATTATACTGTCTAGTACTTCAACACAAGCTTTATGAGACATAGAAGCCTCATCCCAAATAATCAAATTGCAATCCCTCATTAATTTTCCGACACTCCGCTATTTAGAAATATTGCAAATGCTAGTGACGTCATCACTACATATTTATAATGTTAGTTTAAATGTGGAATGGGCGGTTCACCCACTTTCCAAAGGTATGGCTCCTATGCCGGACGAGGCTACCCACAGCTAGGGCAATTTTTATTTTATTTTATTGATTTAATTTGCATGCTGTAAAGGGAACTACTAATTATTTACTCTCACTTCCTAGAACTTTTATTTACATCAAATATACACATCAGCTGATTCGAATATCACAATAATAATTCAACATAAGCTCTTCGTTGCACTAACTAACTCCGCGATAATAGGTCGTTCCTTTTAAAACCAGCATCGAAAACTCTCGTACAATCCGTTATCAGTTCTACAGCTGCCGAGCCCTTTCGAGATCAATTTTTTTTGTCCTAAAAGCGATCGATGTCGTACTAAAGTGAAACCAGGGCCGGCTTAGAGAAATTTCGTTTCGCCCCCCCCCTTAAATTCTGATTGTCCCGGTCAGAAAAATCCTCTCCATGATAGGGAGCGAGGCGATCTAAATGGACAACCTTCAACTTAGCCCTGGGGTTTCGACGGATCCGGTAGACGAAGTCATTAAGCCTCTTGACCACCTCGTATGGACCATCCCAGGCGGGTCTAAGCTTTGGGGATTTACCCTTGCTCCGTTGGGGGTGTACAGCCAGTCCCTCTCTTGGAACCCGACTGAATTGGCCTTGAGGTCATATCGCGTCTTCATCCGGTCACTGGTGGACAACATCTGCATTCGGGCTAATTCGTGTATTGTCAGCATGTTATATCGGAGCTGGTCGGCATAATCGTCGATGTCTAGGGAAGGTTCTTCCGGGAGCAAGAACTAAATCGCAGGGTAATCGCAGCTCTTTTCCGAATAGGACCCTGGCTGGAGTCAGGCCTGTACTATTATGTACGGCTGAGCGATATGCCAACAGGAATAGAGGAATATGCTCATCAATCACGCTGCTTATTGCTGACGACCTTGGATAGGTGTTGTTCCAAGGTCCTGTTGAATATTTCCACAATTCCGTCTGACTGTGGGTGCAATGGTGTTGTTCTCATTTTCCTGATCCCCAACATTGTGCAGACCATCTGGAATACATTCGATTCGAAGTTACGCCCCTGGTCTGAATGTAGTTCCATCGGGACGCCAAACCTGCTGAATAGTTGTTCTACTAGCACCGTCAATACGGTGGTTTGCCTCTTGTTTGGGTATCGCATATGCCTCAGGCCATTTGCTGAAGTAATCCATTGCGACCAGAATGTATTTGTTCCCCCTCTCAGACTCGGCAACGGACCGGCGACATCGATGGCAATTCTCTAAAATGGGACGCCCACATTGTACAGCTGCATTCTGCTTTTCGTCCGGGTTTTCGGACCCTTACTGGCTGCACAGGGGTCACATTTCCAAGCACCAAGCTCTGACGTCTTCAACGTAATTTACCCAGTAGTATCGCTGGCGAACTTTGTCTATGGTTTTGTTCATGCCCAGATGGCCCCCGGTAATCGTATTATGTACTTCGGTCAGGATAGCTGGTACCTTTTTCTTAGGAACTAGAAGTTGGGACTTGATTTCTTTGCCATCAGTGCTTTCCCAAACTCGCTTGAGCATTCCATTCTCTACTCTCAGAGAGTCCCATTGGGCCCATAACGAATTCAGCAGGCCCGAGTATCTAGCTAACTCGTCCCATCGTGGTCTGAGGGCCCCTCTAGTTTTGAGTGATAAGACTGGTTTGATGGAGATACCCTCTCGCCGTCCGTCTTCAGACAATGCCCGCATTCTGCTCTACAGGGTCTTCTGGATAGGGCATCGGCATTATAGTGCAAACGGCCGGCACGGTGTTCCACCTTGAAATCGTATTGCTGTAATTTCTCCATCCACCTGGCCAGTTGTCCTTCTGGTGTCTTCATGTCCAGCAGCCATTTGAGTGCGGCATGATCTGTTCGAATTAAGAAATGAGGTATTTGTGGAAATGGTCTACAGCCTTTTTTATTGCAAGAAGTTCTTTTCTTTCCGATTTCTAGAATCCACGGCTGTACTACTCGATCACCCTCTCTTCACCATCTTGCACCTGGGATAGGACGGCCCCCAAACCTGTGTTGCTGGCGTCGGTGTCTAAAATGAACATGCCGAACTGTGTAGGAAAGTTTAGGATTGGGCTGAAACATAGTGCTGCCTTCAGTCGTCTGAATGATGTCTCGCAATCCTGATTCCAACGGAAGGTCTCTTTCTCAGTGGTCTGCCGATGTAGAAGCGCGGCAATAATGGCAAATCCCTCAACAAACCTCCTGTAGTAGGAACAGAGGCCCAAGAAGCTTTTGAGTTCATGCTTGTCTCTTAGGACTGGCCAGTCACGAATGGCTTCTATCTTGTCCTCGTTGGTGCAGATTTCTGACTCGGATACGACGTAGCCCAAAAACTCTACTTCTTTTTGGAACAAGGAACACTTCTCCGGGTTGAGTATGAGGTTGACGTTATTAATTCTAGAGAATACATCGCCTAGGTTCTTCAGATGCTCGTCGAATGTCTGACCCATGACCAGAATGTCGTCGAGGTATACTAAACACATCCTCCATGTTAACCCGCTCAGGACATACTCCATTAGCCTCTGGAATGTTGCGGAAGCATTACATAACCCAAAGGACATGACAATTTTTTAGGAGGTCGCTGAGCTGTTGACGGGCCGTGTCAATACAAATTCTTCATTTAGGAACCAAAGAACATCATATCTCGGATCAAACATAAATCCATGCTGGCTGATTAGGTCCATACTCAATATGAAATGGTCCTCAATATTTGCTACCAGGACCCTATGCCGGATCATGTTGTCCCCTATCTGTAGCACGACATCCGCCTCACCCTGTGTTGACATGGACTCGCCGGTGACTGTTCTGAGTTGGATGTTATTGTTAACTGGCCGGATTTCTGATGACCTCAAAACCCTGAAGGTGGCAATGGACACAGCGGCGCCGGTGTCGATGGTGATGGTAATTGCTCGGTCATTGATGGTGCCCCTGATGACTAGGCTGCTGCTGTCTCGGCAAAATCCCCCGATGGATAACGTTTTGGGGGCTGGTGGAGGGTTCTGTTGGTTACCCCTGGTTGATGATCGTTCAGGTGGCCTCACTCAACAATCACGTTGAAAATGTCCGTCCACACCGGTAGCATGCTCCTCTCTAGTCAGTTCTATGTGATCGTTCTAGAAGTTTTTGGATTCCGGACAACACTGCCTGGAGGGATGGTTCTGGTTCGTCCTGGCTGAAGGAAACTGCTCGCACTCTTGGTTTCGACATGTTCATGACTGCCTCTACTTCCAAGGCCCGAAGTAAAGCTTCATTACTTTTGTTGATGCCACTAAGTCTTAGATTTCGTTGTACTTCCACATCTCTGATACCGTTTATGAAACTCTGTGTGGCCAATTGATGTTTGGTTTCCTCTGGCAGGTCAAGGACAAGTACACTAAACGTCTGATCTCTGCTTCGAATTCTTGAAGGCTTTCTTCTTTCTTGGGATTTTTTCGTTTCCCTACTTAATTGCAACTGGTATACGTGGCTCAGGGATTGATTGTTGTATCGTTTGTCCAGGATGGCGATGGTCTTGTCGAAATTGCCTTGTTCATCGACTGGAATGCTTTGGAGGAGTTCTAGGGCCGGACCTCTTAACGAAATTACCAGAGAAGTAGATTATCCCATCCATTAGCTATACAAACGGCCTCAAATTGCCGTTTATGCATGGGCCAAGATGAACTGCCATCAAATGGGGGTGATTTGCTGACGGAAGCTCTGGTACTCGTAGTGTTCTGGTATTTTCCTCGCTGTACGCCCTGTTGCATTTTTTTAATTTCTGTTTCTACCTTGTCTTGGATGGCACTGATTTTATCTGGTACCTCACTTTGTACTGTTTTTCTGATGGAAATGATTTGGTCTTTAACTGTGTTTTGAATTGAACTGATTTCATTAACTTGTCCTATTATTTGCATTAATTGTTCAAATTGCAGTTGTCTTTTCTCTTCAGTTTCGTGTCGTTTTAATTCAATTTGATCTTGTTTCTCTTCAAATTTCGAGAATAATCCCTCAATTAAATTTTGTTGTTCGCTTTTCATCGTAGTGACAAGACTTTCTAATTCTATTTTAGGTTTTTCACAAAAGATTTTACTAACCTTTGTTGAATTTCTTCTTGATGTTTCTCCTTCTTGTTACGTTTTTCCAGAATTTGGGCTATTTTTTCGTCTATAGTTTCGTCCACTTTTTCCATGCTACGGGTTTCCATAAATCAAATTACGATTTTATCTGCTGATTGGAATATCAGAATAACAACTCAACATAAGCTCTTCGCTGTACTAACTAACTCCGCGATAATGGGTCGTTACTTTTAAAACCAGCATCGAAAACTCTCATACAATCCGTTATCAGTTCTACAGCTGCCGAGCCATTTAGAGGTCAATTTTTTTGTCCTAAAAGCGATCGATGTCGTACTGGATTGAAACCAGGGTCGGCTTAGGGAAATTTCGTTACAGTATATTTTAGCTACTTGCATATAATGCCGTGCTAAAATAATAACAATAATAAATAACCACACACAGGGATTTGTAATGTCAAATTAAGAGACAATTGGATAAGAACATACCACGAGCTGTACCAATTGTGTTAACAAAAGGACCAGATCCAAAAGATCTGATAAACAGTTT
Organism: Octodonta nipae; assembly: GCA_034190945.1. NCBI lineage: Eukaryota > Metazoa > Arthropoda > Insecta > Coleoptera > Chrysomelidae > Octodonta > Octodonta nipae. The sequence continues at coordinate 142,669,154 of CM067216.1, read as the reverse complement.
TAAATACCTCGGTCTAGACAAATATGTTTATAAATTCATGCAAAAAGCTGTTCCTTTAGGAACACTCCAGACGATTAGAAAATTCATCTGCATTTATCCATCTATGATGGCAACCAAGAACCTGGCAAGGGCTTCCACAGAGCTATATCCTTTAAATATCTAATACATCTAGGAATTAGTGAATTTCCTCCTAAAGGCACGCTATCCCTATTGAGATAATAATAGCTCTCTTAACCCCTTTGATATCCACTGCTATCAGCTGACCTGCTACTTATGTCTGCTTTCTTCTCGTACCAGTTGGTCTTGTTTTTAATCATATAATCTGGGATATGATAACGCAACGGATCCGAATTATCTGTGTCACTTGAAAATGGAGTTACGTCGCAGATGCCTCAGAAGAAAGCTGCTAGGTACGTATATACTGAAGCGCTTCTAGCTAACCACTCTACCTCAGCGAGCGAGCGGCTAAAAAAAGTTATGGAATCTTATGGAGGTGAACCTTAAAGCACGTAGGAAGCGTGATTCAAGGCGCTCAAACCGCTCACACTGGATTTATTTATTTATTTATTTTTTTGGCTTGAATAGCTTATCGTCCTCAGGAACTATGATTTGGACCTATATTTGGTCAAAGAATAAAACTAAGTATTAACTATTGGTAATGACTTGCTTATTATGTCACATTACAGGTCGATTTTAATATGGAATTTAAGTTATCAAGCAAATACGCATTTAAGCCTCAAAAGCTCACACCCGCTTGGAATGAGCCATATGAAGTAGTTAAAATGATCGACGATATGCTCTGTCATATTTGCCGGAAACCAAGGACCAAGATAAAAGTAGTTCATTCGGATGGACTGGGTTCCTATCACAGAGAAGATAATTCTGATCGGGCCGATCAGAATTTAATGGAAGAGTAGTATCACAACGTTTAAATTTTACTAATAAAGGAATCCTCTAGAAATTAAACATTGATGAAAACCATCCCGAATGAAATACTTTTCGACCCTATTCCGAAATTAGAAATTATACACGTTAGCAAGCCAGGATCAGACGGACAGGAGGTTACTAATGGAAAGCTTCTGATGGGATAAAAAGGCTGACGAACAGCGGATTTCAGTTCAATAGATAGCGACCTAGAGAAACATCAGCTCGACCTCATAAAAAGTAAAATTGTTCAATGCATGACATGCACACTCCCTCTAAGGCACGTTGTGCGTGCTTTCAGAGGAAAATTCGTTAAACCAAGATATACCAGATATACAAAAGGGTAAGCTATGTGGGAGTCCTTGCCAGGTTATCAGGGTCCATACTTGGTGTCGAAGCTGCAGTTTTCCATACATTTTCTGACCGTCCGGGCTGTTTCTAACAGGACGGCTTTTTGCATTAGTGTGTAAAGATGTTCACCCAGATAGAGGTATATTAAATTGTTGTTTTGGGACTACCTCTGTTGTTGACATAACAATTGGTACAGTTCATGTGTTCTTCTCTTTATTTGAAATTTCAAATCCCTGGTCATTTTCAGTCAGCTAAATATTTATTTGATCGTTGTTAGGGATTGCTATGCCAATTAGGCTTTATCTACAAAAAAAATATCTATTGTGAGGAACAGTCCAATCGGTCAGTATCGTGCGGCCCCAGTACCGCTTGTAGTTGTTATTTTCTAAAACAGATTGTGGTTTGTATATATAGTATTCTTATCGAGTGTAATAGTTCAAGTTTCAGTGCAATATTTTTACCACAGCATTGTGTCGTTCTTTGTATTCAGTTGCTGCGAATGCTTGCCAACCTCCTGTGACGGGCTGGATAGTTTCAGATGTTTGGCAACCATATCTTACTTTTTCTTTGTTGATAGACGGGTCTTTAACGATGTACTTTAGGTAGTTCTTAGTTGGAATTACCTGGATCTTGTATTGCCCATATAATGCCTTTCGTTTGAGGAAAAATATGATCAGAGATCAATCACTAGTTCGACGGTAAACTGTCGACATAATCTTGGTTGACGTCATTTATATGTATTCCATGAATAGATTTTTCTTTCCAATTGAGCAGTTTCTGATCAGTTGAACGGTGGTGTAATTGGACTTGTTGTTCACTCAGTCGCAGTGGTGTTGGGTCATCAACATGGCATATGACTCTGTGTAGATCATGAAGTTCGGCGAGTTTCTGGAAATGACCCTCTATATAGAATTTGGCTCCCCGTCGAATTGAAAAAAATCGGTTGCATTTTTTTCGATAGTATTTGACTATAAGATAAAAAGTTCTCATGGCCAGAAAACCGATGAAAGCCTGCTAGAGAGTCTGCCAGGGGTGAAACTCACCCAGTATATGACATTTTGGATGTCCGTCGAATTGGCAGCAACCGATTTCTTCTGCCTAGTGACAAAAATTCTGTTGGGAACAAGACCGATAAAAGCCTCCTAGAGGGTCTGGCCGAGGTTTAACCCACCCAGTATATGGCATTTTAGATTTCCTCTTATTAGTTGCAACCGATTTTTTTTTTTCAGAAATTATAAAGGTTTACAGTAGGGATGAGCTAGACGAAGTGGTCAAGGGCACCCAAGATGTCGTTTATATTAGTCGCTGGTAACCAAGTGTCGAGAATCTACTTACACGGATTGGCTCTCTACCAGAGATAGAAAAAAAGGGGGACCCGTTACAAAGTTTAATTTTGAAGCCGCCTCTTCAAAAACGATGATTAAAATGTAAGAGACAAGGTTCAGAAATCGAAGATAGGAGAAGAAGAATCACTTAGCCTCTGTAAATATATAGTTATTGAAATGGGAGAGACAACAGGAAGATATTAACGATCTGAAGGCGGCTTATGATGACGAAAGCTCATCAGGGACATAATGAAAGCTAAGTTGAGATGCTGGGCAAAGCTTGTAATCAATGCCCAAAATCAACATTTAAGGAAAAGGGGGGGGTGTTATTAGATAACGAGATGGTTAGAAAGAACGTTGGAAATACAAAATAAGCGAGAACGAAAAGACATGTAGCGCCAAGAAACTCTTTCCCGGTGCCAGGAAGATGCAGGACATGAATACAGGAGAATTCGTGGACGCCCTGCCGAGAGAACGGTTAAGTTTTTCGGCGGAAAAACTAGAGAAGAAAGGATAAGAATCAAGACAGGTAGAGATCCACCCGTGGGCTGATGGCATATATGGTGAGGCGATCACGCATGTGGTCGGGTAGTGAGAGGACAAGATATTGAGGCTCTTCAGCCGACTTATAGGAAAGAGTTGTTCTCCTAGAGAATGGAGAAATTGCTGGTATGCGTATATGGCGATAACGATACTCGGCACTCTGTATGAAGCTCTGGTGAGGGCGAAAAATAAGTAATTGGGGAATGACGTTGAGATGAGGAATGTGTTAGAAAAAGCGATGGAGGTGCAATAGAATGGGCCATTGTAATGGGTACTGAAATTAAGAAGACTTTCAATATCGCTGGGTGGAAAACATCATGAACAGAGTAATGGGCTAGGTGTGAAGTGAGTAGACTTGTCGTAAAAACACTGGGACTCAGTCATTGGGGGCAATAGAGTGGTTCTACATTGCGGATACATAATGTATGACCCAGTGCCTAGGTTATGGCGACCGAAAAGAAGATGAAGCCTAGCAGATTTTGATTATATTATGTGCAGCAAATCGGTTGGTCATGGCGAACGAAGAAACTCTGGCTACCATAGATGACACAATTAGTTTTCATAAGCATATCATAAAAATAACAGAGAAGGCGAAAATAATGGAGACTTATGCAAAACATGGGCTAGCCGAGTATTGAGCGGTGAAGAGCGGTTCAGGAGTAGTGAAGCATCGTATGCGCGACACCTGTATGGGAATGAGTGATGAGAAAAAATACGTATGTGCACAAGATGAATATGGTGTATAGGAGAATGCTCCTTCGAGTGGAGTAGGGTTATAGGACTTCACGATGCATTTCACGAGTTGACGGGGGAGCTATAAGGCCCGCAGTGATTGTAAACGTAAGACTATATAAGAAATGGAGTCGGGGGAATAAAGGAAAGAGGTCAGGCAGAGTAGGATATCAGCTCGTGGCTGAGTTGCGGGCACAAGAACATATATAATCAGTTGCTTAGTAGGTACAGGAGCTTGAGAGCATATTTACTCAGATTTCCAATAGCGTGAGTCGGTGTGTGTGTTTAATGCGTGGCGAATTTTACGACGTAAATATAGTTATTTGAGTGTGAGAGGTGGAAAGAGGGTCATGTAAAATGAAGAGTTTGCTACGAAAGAGTGGAGGTAAGGCCAACGTGTTGCAGAGTAGGAAAAATTGGAGAAAGAGAAGATACGAGAATTGGGGAATTGGTAGACATATTTGATTAAGGGCTGATGTAGATAGATTGTTGAGGCCAGGGTACCCAAGTATCTAGAAGTAGATGGTCCCGGGTACCTAGAGGTTCTATAATAAGTCACATTCTCACATACAGAATGACGGATTGAAACCAAGCGCATGCCAATCCGTTATCCAGATTTCACCTCGATAAAAAAATTAAGGGAATCCACCAACAATGTATACATTATATTTCTAATTGCTAAGTGTGTTTTATAATTTTTTGAACTATGATTTATTTCAGAAGCAAAACTAATCTATTGTTATTTCCCCCTAAGTGGTATCGCACATCTTCAGATTCTGATGAAATGAAAACATAACAAGTCTTGCAGATTTCACTTTACGATTGCTTTGTATTATGATCAACGCGTCTAAATGTTTAAATATATCGGCATGCAATCAGGTTTGGAATCAGGAAAGCTAGCTTACACACTCAATCATTATGGAGACTGCCCGATAAAATTTGAATGGGTGAGTTTACTTTATTGGAGTCAGTTTTTAAAAACGTTAGAACTGGATCTAGCTATATATAACAAGTTTATTATACCTTGTATATATCAAGGTGTTCTGAAGAGCAGATATTTTATTTCTTTTTACCTTGAACTATTTATTTTCTAAAAGGGGTGTCCATTGTCAAGAGACATAAGATATTTTCTTGTTCATATTGCATGTATATTCGCATTTAAATAACTCTCCGCTAGGAAAAATATATCAACAATTTGATATCTTAAGTTCAGGAATATTATGGTGTTTAAAGTCCCCGAAAATGTGTCTGATTCAGTTAAAGAAAGGATCGAGTATGATAAATCTCAAATGTTAAGGATGTATGGAATAATGCAACTTTCTTCACTGCCAGGCAGTAAAGTTATTAGAATTCGTCGATCTGGAAATAAACCACGTCCAGTCAAGGTGATTTTCATAGCGCAATCCATGGCTCATTGATGTCAAAAAAATAAATACATGCTAAATAGATCTCAATAGAATTTCAAAATTAAAGCTGATCTCACTAAGATGCAAAGAAATCAACTGAAGAATGTGTACTGTGAGTTCAAATGGGAAGGACAACATACAACATATAACATCAAATATAAAAATGATAATCCTTACATATATAGAGATGTATTGTCAAAATCTGGGTGGTTTATGTACCAGGATGGAGGAATTGAAGGGAAGGTGTTCGTCTGATAGACTAGTCTGCATTGATTGAAACGTGGGTAAATGACACGTTCTCAGCCATGATTGCAAGTTACAATATTTATCGAACTGATAGAAATTTAGTCACTAGTGACAAAACCAGAGGGGGTGGAGTATTTATAGCTATTTCCAATAAGCTGAAATCCAAAAGTATTAAGTCATGTTCTGATCCAGTAGAACAAACTTTTGTGAAGATTGCAGTGGATAAGATGTCCATTGTTGTCTGTGGAGTATACCTACCTCCAAACTCAATATCAGAGAAATATGATCAGCACATTCAAACAGTCCTGAATTGACAGTTTTTTATTTTTGGTGATATTAACCTACCTGAAGCCCGATGGACGAGAAATGAAAGTGGATTATCGGTTGAATGTCCATGGCCATATTCTAACTGACGGATATTCATACTTGAATATGTGACAAGCTAATAGTTTTCCGAATAATAGAAAAGTGTACCTTGACTTGCTTTTTTCAAATGTGTGTAACGTGTTGATGTGTGCCGCAGTGGATAATGATATGCCAAACAACGCCCATCACATAGCGTATTGTTTTGATACTCATGCCAACTTCCAATCTCTGACAGTGAAGGAATGTTTTATTATTTAAAAAACGCGACTTAATTGCTAATAAATGATTTTGGGACGAGTGTTTTATAAATCTGGATGTTGAATCGGCTGCCAAGAGATTACACTCTATTTTTAATTATTGTATTTCTTTATTTGACCCTCAAAAACTCATTCGTACATCTACCAACTGGTTTAACTCTAGACTGAAAGATCTAATTTATAAGTAAAAAGTTGCACATCTATAGATATTATAAAACAAAGTTCTCTGCCGCGTCTGTCTGTCTGTTCGCGATAAACTCAAAAACCACCGCACCGATTTTCATGCTGTTTTCACCAGTGGATAGAGTGGTTCTCGAAGTAGAGTTTAGTATATAGTTTGTTAAGTTTTTATATAATTTTGCTGAAATATAGCGATATTTGTTGGAGGTGTTGGAAAAAACTAGCCGTCTGGGACCCTTTGAGATATAACAAAATATAATGTATGGTGGAATTGTGTATCTTTTAGAGGTCAATAAAAAAGTCCTGGACGGTATATGTCTATCTCTTAAGGATAACATGCTATACCCATTTTAATACTTAAAATTAGATGCCTTGAACAATTCATGAAGAATATTTTTCCCTTTACAGCATGCGAATTAAATGTATACCTAAATTAAAATATGTAGCACGCAACGAAATTAATTTCGTGTCGCCGTGATTTGATTGGGCCAGACGGGTTCCTGTTGACCCCACGCCACGCGTCCGAGACATAGATTTTACTCCACTTAGCAAAAGGCCCTACTTGTTCAGTAGTCTTTTTATTAGAGGGTAGAAGTAAGAAGATTCGGTAAAATTTTAACTTTGAAAATAGAGACATGGTAATTTCAGTAGTCTATGTATTTTTCAAGGTATAACTTATAAAATATTCAAACACTTGTAAAGCAATGGATCTGTTAGCAGACGATTCTCATTGGGAAAGTACGCTTTCTAAAGCTGCCTTATGCTATTCAGCTAAATCTAATAGACATTTATTTACCATCACGAGATCCTTCAGTCAAGTTACCGACCCACATCTGCTTTGACAAAATGATCGTCAATGCATGGTTGAAGATTTCTGTGTGTATGCCTCACAGACGTCAAGAATTGTCATTAAATAATTTTGAATTTATCAAGCTTTATTTGAATTGAACAAACAAGTCTTTGTCAGGAAAATCTATAAATGTTTTTGATTCACCTTGCCATTAAATTTCAGTTTGATGGCAACAATCGATACAGAGTATTTACGAGAAACTTACTAAACTAAATTGAACAATGACGTAAAATTAGTGTTAATTAATAATAGTAATGAAGGTTATTAGGTGCTCCTGGAGGCACACTTAAAACATTTTTAATAAACTTATTATTAGCAGAAGTACAATCCCCAGCTGTGGGTAGCATCGTCCGGCATAGCAGTCATACCTTTGAAAAGTGGGCCCAATCCACATTTAAACTGACATTATAAATATGTAGTGATGACGTTACTAGCATTTGCAATATTTCTAAATAGAGTATTGTCGGAAAATTAATGAGGGATTGCAGTTTGATTATTTGGGATAAGGCTTCCATGTCTCATAAAGTGTGAATTGAGGCACTAGACATGATAATGGGAGATAGGCGAAATACTAACTGCCCAATGAGTTGTTGTGCAGTTTTATTCTCTAGAGATTTCCGTCAAATTTTGCCAGTTATATCTAGGAGAACGAGAGGAGATGAAGTCAGTGCATCGCTCAAAATATCGCATCTTTGAGGATTTAATCGTTTAGCTAAGCTAATTGGCAATTTTCTAACGACTAGCTCCAAATAGGAAATGGTGACTTTCAAGCAAGAAATGTCTATGTAAATTTTAACAATATTTGTGTTTTGGTACAAAATGTGGAAGAAATTATTGAAACTTTTTTATCCCGATATTAGTAGCATATCCACTCAGAATTGGTTTCAAATTAATATTAAAAGTAGGTGCTCTTATTATATTACTCAGAAATAATTTGAGTCCACTGAAACTGTGCAACGGATGGGCTGATTAAGTATTCACGCATTTCCAGGATATATAAAATTGTATAAATATAATATTTATTCTCATGAAAAAAATTATTAAGGGGTTATAATTTAATCTTCAAACTAAAAATTCCAAAATTTCCGGGGGTGTTTGAACCCACCGCTGGCTACGGGCTTGGCGGCAGTATACTTAAGAACACAGTGCTTTTCGCTAAGGGCAATTGTACGTTGCCCTATCACGTGTTACTTCTAAACAAAATTTGTTCGTTTTATACGTGATCAGGTTATTAATGTCGCAGGCAAAGAATATTTTTGTGTGCCTCATAAATAATTGGCACTCAAAAATAATCTCAATTAACATTATGTATAAAGAGGAAAAGTGATTGATTTGTTTGTTTGTTACGATTTCACACAAAAACTACTCTACCAATTTTACCGAAACCTGCATCTATTCCTAGTAACATTTTATATTTTCTGTAAAGAACCCGTGCGAAGCTGGGACGGGTTGCTGGTAAGGTATATCTCTTACCAGCGAAAAGAAATCAGGATTACGTAATATTTTCGAACTACAGACGATTGTGTAAATTGGAATATAATAGTTGTCACTCTAAACATATTCAACTTGTAGACGGCTCTTTGCTTAATAATCCTAGGTATTTTTGAAAGTATATTAATGTGTTTCGTAATTTAAATTATTATCCTAATTATATGTTCTTAAATTCAGAATTTGCTGAAAAAGGGCAAGATATTGTGAATCAAATTTTTCTCTGGTGTGTATGATGATATCTCTTGCACTATCCCAGAGTTTCACTCGGTGAATTCATTTAACATTCACCTTGAAAGAATTTCTTTAGTAGAGGTGTACACAAAACTAACATAATTACTTAATAAATTTACCAGAGGTCCAGACAATATACCCTGCTCTTGTTAAAAAGATATGTATGCACTTTGAGCAAACCCCTATATGTTCTATTTAATATGTCCATTGATTCATCCTGCTTTCCAAACATTTGGAAGCAGAGCTTCATCAACCCATTTTTTAAAAGTAGGGACTCGAGGGTTATTGACAAAATTATTTGATAGATTGGTCTATGACCTACTTGCATGAAAGAGATAATGCCCTATCAATGACAACCAATTCGGTTTCTCAAGCCGGAGATCCACTACGAATAATCTAGTGTTGTATAAGATTGACTTGTTGAACGCACCGTAGAGAGGAGCGCAAACAGATACAGTTTATACTGATTTCTCAAAGGGGTTCGACAAAGTTAATCTGAGACTCCTGCTGGCTAAATTAGAAGTCATAGGGTTTATTCCTCTCTAATCACTTGGTTGAATAGTTTTCTTATAGGTAGGGTTCAAAGGGTCAAAATTAATAACCTTATTTCTACTCCAAAAAAATGTTTTCCGGTGCTCCTTAAGGGTCGCATTGCGCCCCGTTACTTTTTAATCTATTCGTTAATGATATTATAAATGCATTTTTTTGTTTTCTTGGGAAATAACACCACAATCGAAATAAAAAGTTGTATATTGAAAGAATAATTTGGTCAAGTGCGAGTTGGACTCGCGTAATGAGGGTTCTGTAGCACCTTAAGGATTCTAATATTTCAGTTTCAGACAAGCAGGCAATGAGTGCATTTTCTTATATTTACTCTAATATCTATTAAAAGACGCATTTTAAATTTATAAAAAATATACACTTTTATAAATATGTATTTAATTTTCTAATTTGGCCGCCAAAATTAACATTAGAATTTTATTTTACTAATAAACTTTCAGGGAACTCGTTTATAATTTGCTGTCTGGGCACTGTAGATTGGAAGATAAATGGGAAAAAAGTTCAAGTTTTAAACAATAAATTATTAAATTTTGTAGATAAATTATTTAAAAATACAAATAAAAGATATTTTTCATAATTTTAGATAGTGTAGTTTCTAAAGTGGGAATTAAGTCGACGTTTAATATTTTTGTTAATATCTTTAAAATAATTTATTTTAAAAATATGAAAAAAATGTATTGGTTTTTGTCATAATGAGCCCTATCATTTAATAGATAATGATATTTTCCATTTAATTGTGTAATTTTCCCCCAAAATTAATAGTAAGGGCTTCTAATTATTCCGGTAAAATTCAGGTGACGCCCTATATCTCGTAATTTTTTTCAAAATTTTACTTCTTATAGTTTCGGAGATACGTGGGGGAAACAGTGGGTTTTTTGGGTTTTTTCCCAGAAGTACCCCTAAAATCAAAATATCTTCATTTGCGATATGTTCTCCTGATCGCGTCACCAAACTATACACTGATACTAAATTTCAACCTTTTCCGTGCAGTAGTTAATGACTTTAAAATATGTATTGAAAATGTAAATTAATTAGAGCCATTGACAACTAAGGCAGAATCGACTCCAAAACGTTTGGTTTTTCTTTCGATATTCAGTTTTTATTTCGACTATGGTGTTATTTTCCAAGAAAACAAAACAAAATCAACAATATGCCACAAATAATATTTAGAAGACAATTATAAATGTAGTCCAGTATTCTAAAGTCTTTGAATATTAGAAAATGTTATTATATAAGTTTTTACAAAGGATCCAAAACACTGCGAACTCAATACTTAATTGGCAAATGTACTTTTGAATTACGTAGAAGGTTTAAAAGACCTTGGGGTATGGTTTTATTAGCGCCTGACTTTTTCTGAACATATTTATAAGGTTTCCGCAATGCCTACAAAATGCTAGGAAAGGTCAAGATGTGTATTAAATGATTTTCCTTAAATAACTATAAGGTACTATTTAGTTCGATGGTAAGGCCTAATCTTAAGTTTTCATCAGTGGATATAGAGCGGATATAGAGGCAATCGAAAGAGTTCAAAATAAGTTCCTTCGCCATGCTGCTTTTATACTTAATATAGATTTTAATATTTACCACAGATCAAACACACTCGGCACAGCTGGTTTGAAAACTCTGGAAAGGATGCGTTTGAGATTGGATCTTTGTTTTATTCATAAAATCTTGCACGGGTTAATTGATTGCCCCCAACTTCTCGCACTTATTTAATTGTATGTACCCTGCCGCCAATTTCGTAATTACAATTTATTTTTTACCCCGTTTCATCTTACTAATTACGAGTATGGTCAACATTCTCCCATTGATAGATCACTTCAGGTACTGGATGAGTTGGAAGTAGTTATTTTTAATTACTCATACTCATAATTGTATAATTTTTTCTTTTAAATGTAAATATATTGTAATAATGAGGTTACCCGTCAATTTAATAAATACATAAGGATAGATGGGAGTTTATATAAATATTCCAATAAATTTCTCATAATACAGCTACTCTTTTTTCCTAAATTTAATGGTTTGGAAGCGTAAGGGTTAATAATGTAAAGCTTATTCTCATTTGTTAGTAGCCGAGTGATATATTTTGTTAATTAATGAGTAGAGGCATTAAAAAGATTCTAAAAAATCATTAAGTAAAAAATCTCCCAATGTAGACAATTTAATAGTAGTGTTACATTTATTATTCGACTTACTTTACTTCCGCTGGTGACTGAGCCATTAACCATTGAACATCATGCAAGGCTTTACTGCCAACAGCAAGTAGTTGACCTGAAAGAATTAATATTTGCAAGCTACCAGGTAAATATTTGTACAAATGGGGTATATATTCCGGGAGGGAGAATTCCCTCTGGATAATGTGAGCCGCTGCATATGCTCATATTGCTCTGAGTATGAAATCCCAAACTCGATAATGCATCCTAGTTACAATTGTTTATGTACACATTATGATTTTTAGTGACAGCATTATAGGCATCTCGATAAACCCAGAAGTCTCCATTCCTGTATATAGTACCATCTCTTTAACCAACAATCAGCAAAATAAATGATCGATCATTTACTAATTGCTGATATTTTACAGTATAAATTCTTAATTACTGTATGCCACAGCAGAAAACTTTACTAATATGTAGTTACTTCTAAGATTCTGTGACTATTCTCTCAAGTAGATTTTTTATATTGTAGAAAATTTGAATATGCTTTCTATTTTCAAAATTTCATTTTACAGATGTACTATTATTGTGGTTGATATATTATCCTATTTTCAACAACTAACTCCTTTATGGTCATCTTCTTATAAATAAATAACATTAAACAAATTACGGGCTTAATATTTACAATAAATTTAAGAAAAACTCATTATACAACTCAAAATTGCTTTGAATTTTAGATAATTAGCCTTTCTAGATTTTAAGTAAACGTTATCTGCATGAATTCTATTTATATTCAACTTTTATTTACAATAGATTTTTTTGCAGAACTAATTTATTATATCACTAGATGTCAATTATATGATATTGTTCTTTAATTTTTCCAAATTTTCTTATTGATATTTTTTTAACTGTTATTTTATCTAACAATATTGTTGCTGTATTGGCATCTTAAGGTTTCTTTTACTTAATTAGCCATTTATTTAAAAATACAAAATTTTGGACATTTGCATTGCATTCGACCCATGAGCATGCTCATTTATTATTATTTAAAATTATAAATCCATATCGAAATTGGGAAAATATAAATATTAGTAGAGTTAATTATAGATTTTTGGTGAATCTTGCAATCCCTCTGCATTCTGAAACCTATAAAATCCATAGAACTGCATGAAGCCGCAATCGCAAAATCTGTGCAGATTTTAAGACGAAGGAAAAAAAAACAATAAATTTCTGGTACACAATAATAATAGAGAAAAATAATTCTCTACAGAATTTTCTTCGTTTTGTAAGTTTATTCACTGAAAAAGAATTGGCAACACCCAGAAAGAGATATTTAAATTTAATATTGTTTTGGTAAAACATAGATAGATGCTACAGTAAGAAAAATGATTTAGTAAAGTTTGGTGAATGTTTTTTCATGTAAACTTTTTATATGAATTAATTAATTAATTGTAGCCTTTTTTTCATTTTTTTAAATTTACTAAAAAACAAACTGTTTGGTGGGATCCAAGATCGAGGTATAGTAATGTAAAAATGCCTAGAGTACGTGTTCGCCGAATGTATCCACAGCTAATTGAATTTGAAAGAGGTTGAATTATTGGTTTACGGGAAGCGGTTGTTTCCATTTCGAGAAGTCGCTGACCGCACGAGCAGAAATCCAACTTCTGTTATAAGATGTTGTTCAGCGTGATTTGATAATACTCAAAATTGGAGAAATGTAAGCAGCGGACGTCAAATTGAATTCAAGATCGACGTCTAAGACTTATGGCTTTTAGAGACCGACAACTCGAAATTTGGCTGATGAGTGGCTAGGAGAACAAGCCCACCTTGTAAGTGTCTTTTGAACTGCAGCATTATCGACCTTACCTTGTGCACCTCTAACCATTGACCGGAACGATTGGTGCAGAGAATGTGGAATGGCATCAGGTTATCTTCTCTGATGAATCTCGATTCTGCTTGGGTGGACATGATGGCCGAAGAGGGATTAAACGACGTCGAGGAGGAAGAAGTCATCCTCAATTTGATGTGGAGCGACAAGTACACCGAGCAGGCGTTAGGGTATGAGATGCTATTGCACATGGAAGTGAAGAAGACTTTGGTATGTAGTCCCTTATCTTAACCGACTCATGGATACCACATCTCAACAAAATAATGTTCAGCCTCAGGTTGCTCGAGATCTCCGGATCTTTCGCCCACAGAACATGTTTGGGATATGATGGGTAGAAAGCTCGGAAATTCACCGCAGCAGCTACGGACTTTGGATGTTCTAGGAAATGAAATATAGTTAGATTGGGTTATTATTCCTCAAGAATAAATATACCACCTTATTGAATCAATGCAAGACGTGTTGAGCAGTGACTAATAAACCGCTATGGACAAACACATTATTAACAAATTTAAACTCCTTGGTATTTTTTATACAAATATTAATCATTTACTGCTTGCATCTATGTTTTACCAAAGCATTATTAAATTTAAACCATTTCTTCTGGGTTTTGCGATTTCTTTGTCAGGGAAAATATATTGTTTATTTCATTGGTTGACATGACTGTGAACCTACTCATTTTATTTTTATTCCTTGACTGTTTATTATTCCTTATTGTGTATTTTTATTTTAATATGTCTTATGCTGATGCAGATATATTACAGAAAGCTATAGTTTGAGACATAAAATTCAACAGCTTTTACCGTCACTTCATTAACAGTTTATAGATAATCATTAATAAGATTTTAACAGATAATTCTCAGAAGTAAAATATTTTCATAAAAATACCATCAAAAATATGTTTTATTTTTTCTTTTTTGCTCATACACTGGAAAATTAATCTTCGTCAAAATGATACTTTAAAATGTTTATATGGGCTCAAGATGGATACTATTGAATAAGCAGTTATTGAAGAATTGTTATTTAAATAATTTATGAGAAATTTTGAAACGCAAACCTTATTTTATTATCTAGGCTAGTCCTATGCTAAAGATATCTTGAAAGTTCATATAATGGGTTTCAAATTGACTATCTTGGTTTTTAGTTATAATGCCGGGAACCTGTTTAAAATGGTAGTGAATATTGCACGACAAGTTGGAATATGTCACAGACAGCCAGCCGAGCACTGACCAAAGCTGTCAAGGCTCATGGGCGGAACCAGAATTTTATTGAGTTGTGGGCACAAAGTGAAAATTATAATGAATTGTTTTTTTTCCGCATTTTTTAGTTTTTTATGTTTTTATTAACCTGTCCATTATCTGTGCACATTAATCCGCTTTCCATTGGTTTATTAAATTGGATGCGCCACTGTCGAGACATCCGAGAAAAAGTAAGGATCGCTCCGTTGAGCTATTATTCACAAACATTTTTAGTACATTTTACGACGTTAAAACGAAAATTAAAGATATACAATGTGAAGTGCAATTTATGTGCTTTCAAAACACTTTTGATATATGCCCTTTATTGTGGTTAATACGAAAAGTTCTGCAAAATATTTCTATAAATTTTTCAAATTACAATTCTGCAAGATCTACTGAACTGACAATATAGAGCTTGAGCCAAATTAATATCACCATTTTAGGCTATCATTTTAAGAATGATTATAGTTCTAGCTTTAATTACAACAAAGAGAAGAATAAAATTAATGACATATTACGAGTTTTTTAGTTTCATCTCTGTGAAAAATGCTCTGATCCAGTTTTGTTAACACTCATTGTCAAGATTTTCTGATACTCTATAAACTTTCCATGGACGACATTATGACCGCGTCATGGGGTTTATAGTACTCAAATAATTTACTTCTATCAGTTCGCTGTTCAAATCATGGTAGTTATAGTTTATAAGCAATAAACTATTATTTACGTTATGGCGTAAGCGGTTTGCAGTTGAATTTTTTGTCACCTAAAAATGTTCTATTTATTGGTGCCGCGAATTATGAGGATAATCAAACAAGTATTTATCAATGATAAAATTGAAGGTTAGCGAAATGAATTGATATTTTTCATAAAGAGTTATTAATCGGAATAGTTTATAGGTTTATTTATTAAAATGTTATGAATCAACTTTTTCTAACCACTTAGTTGGGTAGCACAAATGTTATGAATTTATATTTTTAACATTATTTTAAAAATAGCAAAAATATTATCTCAGGGTCCTTTTGCTTGGATTCGAAATTATCAGATCTTTATAAATGAAAATATACTTATCTATTTTGTCTTATTAGTTTCACACTCCTTGTTCTTCAGCACTAGAAACCTTGAATACTTAAGTTTTACTTTCACATTAACCACTTTGGTTTTAATTTATTAATATAATGTAATTTCAAAAAATCAAATTCCAAACCTTTCAATTTGTTTACAATTTTATTTATTTTTCACACAACTATCTCTTTAGCAAAGTAACTTTCAAATACAACATACTCTATTCTGAATTTATTAATCTACAACAAAATATTTAACTACTCTATCAATTGACTATTTGGGACTTTCTTTATTAATGTTTCAAAAACTCAGTTTGTATGGCCTAAAATTTTCCTTTCCTTGCTGTTGGTTCTGAATAATACTTCCTGAATACTGACTGTGTTGATACTAATATATTGTTGCCTTTTTTTAATTCAATGTATGGGATATTATACCAATAATTATTTTTCCGACTTGACCATACAAAGTAAGGCAGCACATGTAGCGTGCCTTTAGAGGAAATTTCACTAAACCCCAGATATCCTAGATATCAAAAGGGTTTAGCTCTGTGGGAGCCCTTGCCAGGTTTTCAGGCCCGTGGTTGGAGTCGTGGCGGCAGTTTCCCATGAATTTTCTGACCGTCCGGGCTGTCCCTAACAAGACTGCTTTTTGCATTTGTTTGTAAAGATGTTCGTCCAGACCGAGGTATTTTAAATTGTTTAATAGATGTTTTGGTACTAGTCCTGTTGTTGACATAACAATTGGTACAGTTTGTGTGTTGTTCATGTTCCACTGAGTCTTTATTTGAAATTCCAAATCTCTATATTTGGTTATTTTCTCAAGCCTGCTTGATATTGATATTATTGTTGTTGGGAATTGCTATGTCAATTAAAGTTGTTTTCCGAGAGACTTTATCTACCAAAACTATATCTGGTCTATTGTGAGCAACAGATCGATCGGTCAGTATCGTGCGGTCCCAGTACAAGCTTGTAGTTGTTATTTTCTAAAACAGATTCTGGTTTATATTTATAGTATGGTAATTTTACCGACTGTGATAATTCATGTTTCAGTGCTAGTTCCTGGTGAAGTATTTTTGCCACAGCATCGTGTCGTTCTTTGTATTCAGTTGCAGCGAACGCTTGACAACCTCCTGTGATATGCTGGATAGATTCAGATGTTTGGCAACCGTACCTGCATCTATCGTTGTTAATGGAAGGGTCTTTAACGATGTACTTTAGGTAGTTCTTAGTTGGAATTACTTGATCTTGGATTGCCAAGTATAAAGCCTTCCGTTTCAGGGAACATATGACCAGAGATCAACCAGTAGTTCGACGCTGCACTGTCGACATAATCTTGGTTGATGTCGTTTATATGTCTTCCATGAAGGGGCTTCTCTTTCCATTTCAGCAGTTTCTGATCTGTGGTCTGGTGGTGTAATTGGACATGTTGTTGTGTCAGTCGCAGTGGTGTTGAGTCATCAACCTGGCACATGACTCTATGTAGATCAGAAAATTCTGCGAGTTTCTGGAAATGACTACGCAAAATAGAAATTTGTTGATCTAATAGTTTACTTAGATCTGTCAATCCTCTTCCTCCTTCATACCGTGGCAAAGTTGTACGTTCGACAGAGCTCTTTGGATGGTGATTTTGAGCTTTTGTTAGTAAAACTCGAACTTTTCGTTGTAATTGTTCAATGTCAGTCTTGCACCAATTAACTATACCGAAAGAGTAACTGGGCACTGAACACGCATAGGTGTTAATAGCCTGAAACAGATTTTTACTGTTTAGTTTGGTTTTCAACAGTCGTCTTACCCTTCTATAAAACTCTGCTGTTAGGTCCTTTTTCATAGTCATGTGATCAATACGTTGAGCCTGCTTTATTCCAAGGTATTTATAAGTATGACCTTCCCCCATAGATTCAATTGAGGTGCCATCTCCGATTTCGAAGTGCCCCTGCTGTATTTTGCCTTTAACTATATTAATGATTCGGCATTTGTCTAAGCCAAATTTCATATGGATGTCACTAGAGAACCTTTACTTACTATTTTAAGCATATCATGCAGCTGTTGTTTCGTAGCTGCCATCAACTTTAAGTTGTCCATGTATAACAAATAATTTATCTTTAATGCTTGTACGTTGTTGTGTATGAGACTGAATCGAAAATCAGTCGAGTTCAGTTTGTTTGAGAGAGGATTCATGGCAAGGCAGAACCACAGCGGGCTAAAAGAGTCTCCCTGGAATATACCCCTTTTGATTGGAATGGGGTCAGTTTGTATCGAAAAGTTGGCTGCATTCAGTGAGATTTTGGTTTGCCAGGTGGACATGGCCTATTCTAAAAAGTTAATAATACAATTATTCACTTTATAGAGTTTCAGCACCTTAATGAGCCAATCATGTGGAACTGAATCAAAGGCCTTTTTGTAGTCCACATATGCCATGTAGGAATCAATTATCAGTTGTTCTTTGCAACCCATTGAATTTCTCGCGCATCCTTTTTGTTGTTGAGTAATTATGTTGTTCAGAAAATGCGATGATTAATGCACGATGTTATGAGTTTGTATAAGGTAGGAAGGCAAGTGATTGGTCGGTACTTTGCTGGGTCCTGTGCACATAGGTTGCTCTTTGGTAAGAGGTATGTAGTACCATGCGTAAGGAAACTAGGCATCTTGTGTGGGTGGGTAATTACGTCATTTATAAGGGCTGTTAGTGTTTCGTTGTTGCGTACAGTTCCCTTATCCAGTAATTTTGTACACCATCTGGTCCTGGTGCTTTCCCGTTATGGAGATGCTTCATTATATTGGATGTGTCTTCCGTTGTAAATGGTTGGTGTTGCATGGCCTCACAGTTCTGAGATGCAGCCTCCTCCTCAATAATCCAGATTGCTCTGGAGTTATAGGAGATTGTTGTGGAAAGCTGTGTTTTCCAGAATTCCTCGATGTCTGTTTTACTGGGATAACTAGGGGATTCATTATTATTGTTGTTGTTAAGTTTTCTATAAAACCCTTTTTCTGATTGTCGGAAGAGTGTGTTGTCTAGTTTCCGTTGGTTACTGGTTTTGTACCTTCTCAATCGACTTGTGTAGACGGAGAGCTTTTGTCGTAGACTGTCCAGACACTGCTGAGATGTGATGTTTTCTCCATCCCACTGGGAGTGTATTCGGTTATTGTCGATGATAGCCTTGACAAGCCTTTCTATTCTGTTGTTCCTGACTCCTCGTTGATACTCGGTCAAGTCTTCTTTGCCAAGGTGGTATTCGAGGTGTTTGTCTAAATTGGGGAGGGTCTTGTTTTGGTCTCACTGCGACCCCAATTGTTCTGCAGGTGGAGGTTGCAGCACTGCAGATGATTTTGTGTAGCGACTGTAACGTATTAGAACCTAAAACATAGTTTGGCAAGATAAATTTGTTAATAGCCTGCAAGACGATACCCAGTTTCTTAGAAGATCTTCGTTTGGGAAGAGCTGGTCTAGTCAGTGGATCTGTCTCACTATACTCTCTAAGATCTCCTTCAATTTCTGCTTGGATCTTCTCAAGTAGGTCAGCGTTGGTTGGCTGTTCTTGTTGTAGTTCTTGAGTCTCGTCTGCACTTTGTGCCAAAGGTGTTTCAGGCTCTGGATCGATTGTATTTCGACCAAATAGTTCGCGCTCCACTTCGCTCTTTATTGTGTCCAGTTGTTCAGGCGAAATAAGGCCATTTCTCAAGATGACACGATATTGATCTACGACTCTCTGTTCAGTAACTTGAAGCTCTGGGTACTCACGACAGAACTCTTGATAGAGTATTTGGCGATATCCAGTCTTGTCCTGGCCAAGGTTCGTGATTCTGTAAAACGTGCGCATTATAAATTCATTCATGGCGCCAGTCCATTTCATGCGCTGTCTTTTCAGTCCCGCTTGAGTGAGCGCTGGCTGTTGATCCTGCGCAACACTTTCTGTGGGTGGAGTTCTCGTTCTCGTTTGACTCCGTTGGTGATGGTCACGTTGTTGTTGTGACTGTATTGGTGAGTGTTGTTGTGGTTCTTCTGGTTCTTGGGCTGTAGCTCTTTGGACGGCAGGGGCCCGCCTCCTCAGCACCCTGCCACCGACGTCCCGCATGCTGTCAGGCCCAGCGCCGGCTCCAGACATGCCCTGGCGATTACTTGGAATTATTATCCCGACTTGACCATACAATGTATGGCATCACACTCCCTCTAAGGGGAAAATTCACTAAACCCCAGATATACTACATATCAAAAGGGTTTAGCTCTGTGGGAGCCCTTGCCAGGTAATCAGGCCCGTGGTTGGCGTCGTGGCTGCAGTTCCCCATAAATTTTCTGACCGTCCGGGCTGTTCCTAACAGGACGGCTTTTTGCATTTGTTTGTAAAGGTGTTCGTCCAGACCGAGGTATTTTAAATTGTTTAAGAGATGTTTTGGGACTAGTCCTGTCGTTGACATAACAATTGGTACAGTTCGTGTGTCGTTCATGTTCCACTGAGTCTTTATTTGAAATTCCAAATCTCTATATTTGGTTATTTTCTCAGCCTGCTTGATATTTATATTATTGTTGTTAGGAATTGCTATGTCAATTAAAGTTGTTTTCCGAGAGACTTTATCTACCAAAACTATATCTGGTCTATTGTGAGCAACAGACCGATCGGTCAGTATCGTGCGGTCCCAGTACAGCTTATAGTTGTTATTTTCTAAAACAGATTCTGGTTTATATTTATAGTATGGTAATCTTATCGACTGTGATAATTCATGTTTCAGTGCTAGTTCCTGGTGAAGTATTTTTGCCACAGCATCGTGTCGTTCTTTGTATTCAGTTGCAGCGAACGCTTGACAACCTCCTGTGATATGCTGGATAGATTCAGATGTTTGGCAACCGTACCTGCATCTATCGTTGTTAATGGAAGGGTCTTTAACGATGTACTTTAGGTAGTTCTTAGTTGGAATTACTTGATCTTGGATTGCCAATATAAAGCCTTCCGTTTCAGGGAACATATGACCAGAGATCAACCAGTAGTTCGACGCTGCACTGTCGACATAATCTTGGTTGATGTCATTTATATGTCTTCCATGAAGGGGCTTCTCTTTCCATTTAAGCAGTTTCTGATCTGTGGTCTGGTGGTGTAATTGGACATGTTGTTGTGTCAGTCGCAGTGGTGTTGAGTCATCAACCTGGCACATGACTCTATGTAGATCAGAAAATTCTGCGAGTTTCTGGAAATGACTACGCAAAATAGAAATTTGTTGATCTAATAGTTTACTTAGATCTGTCAATCCTCTTCCTCCTTCATACCGTGGCAAAGTTGTACGTTCGACAGAGCTCTTTGGATGGTGATTTTGAGCTTTTGTTAGTAAAACTCGAACTTTTCGTTGTAATTGTTCAATGTCAGTCTTGCACCAATTAACTATACCGAAAGAGTAACTGAGCACGGAACACGCATAGGTGTTAATAGCCTGAAACAGATTTTTACTGTTTAGTTTGGTTTTCAACAGTCGTCTTACCCTTCTATAAAACTCTGCTGTTAGGTCTTTTTCATAGTCATGTGATCAATACGTTGAGCCTGCTTTATTCCAAGGTATTTATAAGTATGACCTTCCCCCATAGATTCAATTGAGGTGCCATCTCCCATTTCGAAGTGCCCCTGCTGTATTTTGCCTTTAACTATATTAATAATTCGGCATTTGTCTAGGCCAAATTTCATATGGATGTCACTAGAGAACCCTTCTACTAATTTAAGCATATCATGCAGCTGTTGTTTTGTAGCTGCCATCAACTTTAAGTCGTCCATGTATAACAAATGGTTTATCTTTAATGCTTGTACGTTGTTGTGTTTGAGACTGAACCCAAATTAGTTGAGTTCAGTTTGTTTGAGAGAGGGTTCATGGCAAGGCAGAACCACAGCGGGCTAAGAGAGTCTCCCTGGAATATACCCCTTCTGATTGGAATAGGGTCTGTTTGTATCGAACAGTTGGCTTCATTCAGTGAGATTTTGGTTTGCCAGGTGGCCATGGCATGTTCTAAAAAGTTAATAATACAATTATTCACTTTATAGAGTTTCAGCACCTTAATGAGCCAATCATGTGGAACTGAATCAAAGGCCTTTTTGTAGTCCACATATGCCATGTAGAGATTACGTCGTTTGGCGTGGGCTTGATTGCAGACAACGGAATCAATTATCAGTTGTTCTTTGCAACCCATCGAATTTTTCGCGCATCCCTTTTGTTGTTGAGTAATTATGTTGTTCAGTTCACAATGCTTGAAAATGCGATGATTAATGCATGATGTTATGAGTTTGTATAAGGTTGGAAGGCAAGTGATTGGTCGGTACTTTGCTGGGTCCTGTGCACATAGGTCGTCCTTTGGTAAGAGGTATGTAGCACCATGCGTAAGGAAACTAGGCATCTTGTGTGGGTGGGCAATTACGTCATTTATAAGAGTTGTTAGTGTTTCGTGGGTTGCGTACAGTTTCTTTATCCAGTAATTTTGTACACCATCTGGTCCTGGTGCTTTCCAGTTATGGAGGTTCTTCATTATGTTGGATGTATCTTCCGTTGTAAATGGTTGGTGTTGCATGGCCTCACAGTTCTGAGATGCAGCCTCCTCCTCATTAATCCAGTTATAGGAGATTGTTGTGGAAAGCTGTGTTTTCCAGAATTCCTCGATGTCTGTTTTACTGGGGTAACTAGGGGCTTCATTATTATTGTTGTTGTTAAGTTTTCTATAAAACCCTTTTTCTGATTGTCGGAAGAGTGTGTTGTCTAGTTTCCGTTGGTTACTGGTTTTGTACCTTCTCAATCGACTTGTGTAGACGGAGAGCTTTTGTCGTAGACTGTCCAGACACTGCTGAGATGTGATGTTTTCTCCATCCCACTGGGAGTGTATTCGGTTATTGTCCATGATATTCTTGACAAGCCTTTCTATTCTGTTGTTCCTGACTCCTCGTTGGTACTCGGTCAGTCTTCCAACGTCTTTCCGAAGAGAATTGATTTTCCCTTCAAGTCTTCTTTGCCAAGGTGGTATTCGAGGGGTTTTTCTAAATTGGGGAGGGTCTTGCTTTGGTATTACTGCGACCCCAATTATTCTGCAGATGGCAGTTGCAGCACAGTAGATGATTGTGTGTAGCGACTCTAACGTATTAGCACCTAAAACATAGGTTGGCAAGATAAATTTGTTCATAGCCTGCAAGACGATACCCAGTTTCTTAGATGATCTTAGTTTGGGAAGAGCTGGTCTAGTCAGTGGATCTGTTCCATTATACTCTCTAAGAGCTCCTTCCATTCCTGCTTGGATCTTCTCAAGCAGGTCAGCGTTGGTTGGCTGTTCTTGCTGTAGTTCTTGAGTCTCGTCCGCTCTTTGTGCCAAAGGTTTTTCCGGCTCTGGATCGCTTGTATTTCGACCAAATAGTTCGCACTCCACTTCGCTCTTTATTGTGTCCAGTTGTTCAGGCGAAATAAGGCCATTTCTCAAGATGACACGATATTGATCTACGACTCTCTGTTCAGTAACTTGAAGCTCTGGGTACTCACGGCAGAACTCTTGATAGAGTATTTGGCGATATCCAGTCTTGTCCTGGCCAAGGTTCGTGATTCTGTAAAACGTGCGCATTATAAATTCATTCATGGCGCCAGTCCATTTCATGCGCTGTCTTTTCAGTCCCGCTTGAGTGAGCGCTGGCTGTTGATCCTGCGCAACACTTTCTGCGGGTGGAGTTCTCGTTCTCGTTTGACTCCGTTGGTGATGGTCACGTTGTTGTTGTGACTGTGTTGGTGAGTGTTCTTGTGGTTCTTCTGGTTCTTGGGCTGTAGCTCTTTGGACGGCAGGGGCCCGCCTCCTCAGCACCCTGCCACCGACGTCCCGCATGCTGTCATGTCCAGCGCCGGCTCCAGACATGCCCTGGCGATCCCCAGGCAGCGGCTCTTTTCCGAGGCATCTATTTCTTAGCTCCATTTTCATGGGTGTTGTCACCAATTGACCCTGGTGACCCAGGTAACTCGGACCCGTGGGGTTGTCACTTCCCAGATGAAATGATTTAAACCAGACCATCCCGTGCGGGTTGTGGAGAAGGAAGGAAAGCTAGGTAGTAGGTCAGCGGACAGCTGCCCCTTTAGTCGCCTCATACGACAGGCGGTGGATACCGTGGTGCTATTCTAACCCGGCCACCACACGGGATGAATTATTATTATTATTATTTTATCCAAACTTATTTTATTTCTCCAACCAATGTATTTTAAGTAATTCTTCGTACTGAATGTCAACTGCTTACTTGTTTTATAATTTACTATGTTATTTCGTGGTGTTTGTTTACACCAAACTTATAATAATTTCCAATTGGTTTGTCCAAACAACTTTTCAAACTTTCCAGGTTAAATATCTTGTCTACTTGACATGGAACGATTACTTTTAATGATACCACAGATCGTTTATATCGTTGTCATGGAAACGTACTTTTAAAGAAATAATCTTTGAACTGCTCTTGCTAACGCCTTGATGATAAAGAGAGCTGTCAGTGTCACTTCTTCGGATTTATATTGCTTATTTTGCCACCTGCTATTTACATTTTGGTTTATAAATTATTATTGTTAATTTCCAAATAATTCCCCTTCAAATTATATTAAAAAAATCAGAATATATTTCAACTAAATTATTTATACCCCTTTACCTCCTTTTTAAATTTGTCTAAATCATTCAATCATATATTTAAAACCTTAATTTGACATTGGTCACCTGTTACCACCAATTGTTCAGGAGGTGTTTTATTAAAATTAAATTTATTTCAAAATTTCGTGTTTTATTATCTTGTACTAATCTATGAATTTCTATATTTATTTCAAGGAATTCTAAATTTCGATTTTGTTTTTTACATTGAATTTATATAATTTACTTATCTTGTTCTAATGTGTGATTTTTGGGTTTTTGATATTTGTGTTCTTGCTGAATTTAAACTCTATTAATGTTTATTGAATTTACTATTTACTATTCTGTAATGGTCTGCAATTCTTTTTTCTATGTAAGTATTACTATTTTATGAAATTGATACGCTAGTAAAGTATCTTTGACTTTAGACGTGCGCCATCTCGTGTTTTATTTGCGGAACGCTGGTTCTGTCAAGGCGTAATTTATGTTTGCTGTGTTATAGATTAAAATTTAGATATATAAGAAAAACATCAAACCGAAAGTGCGGTGTAGTTGATTTTGAAACTACATCAATGAAAAATCAAAATTTACAATTCTATCGTTTTCCTGGATTTCTATAGCAATCGGAGAGGAAGGAAAAAATAGATTACAGCAGTTCGTCGTCAAGAGCTATTAAATTAAATTTCCTCATTTTTAGTCATTACGAGATACATAAAATTAATCACAATTGTTGTTCTGTTAACAAAAATAAGATTCAATAACTCTAAAATCAGAAAACAAAAACATTCTTCTCTTCTGTAGAGGTTAGCCAGAACATTATAATCGGAATGTTTTTATAAAATTTGTTAAAAATAGAATTGTATTTTGAAAATTACGAGTAAGCTTTAGTAAATATAACAAGTTAACATTAAATTGGTTTCTTACCTATGTGACCAGCTTTCGACAAGCGTGGTCTCTTGGGGACTTGTCTAGTCCATTCTCCAACAGCTAATAGTTCTGGAGCTTCCCTAATTTTGACATAACCGTTTCGTCGGCTAAGGCATTTGTCTGTGTACCAAGCTAACGTTGAATCTTCGTAAAGCACCACCCATTCTACACACCAGCGTTTGCAAAAAAATCCTCCTGTAACAAAAGTATTTATTAAAAACAACTTTTTAAAGAAAAATAAATTAGTAATTAATCTGTATTAAATTCAAAATTTCAATGAGCTGCAGTTTTTGTGTAACTGTTTATTTATGCGTTGCGAAAATATGCACATTATATCAGAAGGTTACACAGAAGGAACTTTAGATAACATTAGCCTTTCGTCACGGGCTTAGTAAAGGTCTGTAAATACAAAGGAATAGATAGCTGTTCGTTAGTCTCGAAAACGACTTGACGGATTTCGATAATTTCTTTCTTTCGTTAGTTATAGTTCAAGGATGGTTTAAAAAAATATAAAAAAAAAAATCGGAAAAATAAAAAAAAATCGAAAAATAAAAATTATTAATTTTGAGTGCAATTCATCACTGTGTTTGTGTCTACGTATATGGCAAGGTTATCTTTAGTGACTGTAACTTTTGACCCATTAATGTCATTTTCGTACAAAATACATATATTGGAAATGTCCACATTGTCCACAGAGAATAGTTGAAAAATTGAAATATTAAATGGGAGTTACTATTGTATTAAGGAGAATCCAATATCTTCGACTAATATGGGTCTTCTAAAATAAGTGGAAGAAGGTTTGAGCATTTTGCTAAAATTAAAATTTTAAATAGGGTAAATGGAGATCATTATTTTTTATGAAGAATTTAATACCTTAGAAGTAGGAAGTAAAACGATTGTAAATGTTAATATTGTAACGAAATTTCCTTAAGCTGTCCCTGGTTTCATTCCAGCACGACACCGATTGCTTTGAGGAAATAAATTGATCTCGAAATGGCTTGGCAGCTGTAGAATTGATGGTTGATTTTACGAGAATTTTTTATGCTGGTTTTAAAAGGAAACAGCCCACGATCGCAAGTTAGTTAGTTCAGCGAAGAGCTTATATGTAGAATTGTTATTGTGATTTGAATCAGCTGTTCTGTATAATTTCATGTAAGTAAAAGTTCTAGAAAAGTGAAAGTGAATATTAGTTGTAAAATTTTAATTGAACCCACGAACTATATAACAATTTGGTGATCAGAAGTGAAGGATTAAGTGCAGTTAAAATCGTAATTTGATTTATGGAAACCCGTAGCATGGAAAAAATGGACGAAACTACCAAAAAAATAGTCAAGCAGGTTACGGAGGGACTAGTCGAAAAAATAGCATAGAAAAACGCGACAAGATAAAAAACGTAAAATAGAATTAGAAACTCTTGCCACTACGATGAAAAGCGAACAACAAAAATCTGGTTTCCACGATGAAAAGTGAACAACATAATTTAATTGAAGGATTGTTCTCGAAATTTGTAGAAAAACTAGATCAAACTGAAATGACGAGACAAAATGAATTTAAATTAATTGAATTAAACGACACGAAACTGAAGAGAAAAGACAACTGCAATTTGAACAATTAATACAAATAGTAAGACAAGTTAATGAAACAGTTAATGAAATAATGCACATAGTTGAGTCAGATATAAAAGAGATAAATGATAACATTAAGACCATAAAAAATACCGTGGACACTCTTGAAACAAAAGTAGATGACCTCGATTCTATCCAAAGCCAGGTAAAAGTTGAATCAGTTCAATTCAAAACACTATTCATCCGGGGATTTTGCCGAGATAGAAGCAGCCTAGTCAGCACCAACATCAGGGGCACCATCAATGGCCGAGCAATTACCATCACCATCGACACCATTGCCAAGTCCAGGGTTTTGAGGTCATCAGAAATTCGGCCAGTTACCAATAACATCCAGCTCAGAACAATCACCGGCGAGTCCATGTCAATACAGGGTGAGGCAGATGTTGTGCTACAGATAGGGGACAACATGATCGATCCGACATAGGGTCCTGTTAACGAATATTGAGGACGATTTTATACTGGATATGGACCTAATCAGGATTTATGTTCGACCCGAGATATGATGTCCTTCGATTCCTAAATGAGGAATTTGTATTGACACGGCCCGTTAACAGCTCATCGACCTCGATAAAAATTGTAGCAAAATCTCCAGCCAGAATTTCCGGTCGCACGGAACAGATTATTCATGGGCAGCTAGACAGCAATCCTGGGAGCTGCGTTGGAATGGTGGAGCCCATACACTCAGTTCATGACTATTTAGCTGGACGGGCTATAGTTAAAATCGGACGAGATATACCAATCAGAGTCCTGAATTTGTCCAACAACGACATCAGAATTGCCAATGGTCAAGAGATAGCTTGTTTCGAGGCAGTAGAGACCATCATTAATTGCGAACAAGAGTACCAGACGTCGGTGAAGGAGACAAGGCCTAGTAAAGAGTTCCTATAATAGTTTGCTGACCATTTGACACACCTGACACCAGAGAACCAGAAGAAAGCCAAGCAATTTATCACAAAGCACTGGCAATTTTTTAACAGTCAAGATGGAACCACCGGTCGCACCAACATCATCCAGCATCGAATAGATACCGGAAAGGTTCGACCCATCAGAATACCACATAGACCACTACCATTGGGGCAACAACAGACAGTCGAGGAAAACATCGAGTCCATGTTACAAAATGGGGTCATTGAGCCATCCATTAGCCCATTGTCTGCTACCGTCGTGCTAGTTAAAAAAAAAGGATGGAAACACCCGATTTTGCGTGGATTACAGAAAGCGACATGATGTCACGAAAAAAGACAGCTATCCACTATCCCGAATAGATGACACTCTGACCACACTAGCAGGCTCCCGTTGGTTCTTTACACTAGATCTGAAAAGTGGATATTGGCAGGTTGGTCTAAACGCAAACGAGAGAGGGAAGACAGCGTTCTCCACCAGTAAAGGGCTGTTTCAGTTCATGCCCTGTAGGTTATGTAATGCACCCGCTAACATGGAGGACGTGCTTAGAATACCCCGACGACATTCTAGTCATGGGTCAGACATTCGACGACCATCTGAAGAACCTAGACAAAGTATTCTCCAGAATTAATAATGCTAACCTGAGACTAAACCCGAATTAGTGTTCCATGTTCCAAAAAGAAGTAGAGTTTTTGGGCCACATCGTTTCCGAGTCAGGAATCTGCACCAATGAGGAAAAGATAGAAGCCATCCGTGATTGGCCAGTCCCACGAGACAAGCATGAACTCCGAAGCTTCTTGGGCCTCTGTTCCTACTACAGGCGATTTGTTGAGGGATTTGCCACCATTGCCGCGCCTCTACATCGGCAGACCACTTAAAAAGAGACCTTCCGTTGGAATCAGGATTGCGAAACATCATTCAGACGACTGAAGGCAGCACTATGTTCCAGCCCAATCCTAGCCTTTCCTACACAGACAAGCAAATTCATGCAATAATAAGAGCTGTAGATCATTTCCACAAATACCTCTATGGTCGTCATTTCTTAATCCGAACAGATCATGCCGCCCTCAAATGGCTGCTGGACATGAAGACACCGGAAGCACAACTGGCCAGGTGGTTGGAGAAATTACAGCAATACGATTTCAAGGTGGAACACCGTGCCGGCCGTTTGCACAATAATGCCGATACCCTATCCAGAAGACCCTGAAGAGCAGAATGCCGACATTTTCAGAAGACGGAACAGCGAGAGGGTATCTCCATCAGACAGTTCCGAGTGCAGGCCAATGAAGACTGGACAACGGAACAGTGCATCCAGGACCAAATGGCTGATCCAGACATCGAAACAATTTTGTCACTCAAAACGAGAGGGACACCCAGGCCATGATGGGACGACATAGCTAGATACTCGGGCGTGCTGAAATCATTATGGGCCCAATAGGACTCTCTAAGAGTAGAGAATGGAATGCTCAAGCGAGTTTGGGAAAGCACCAATGGCCGAGAAACCAAGTCCCAACTGGTAGTTCCTAAGAAAAAGGTACCAGCCATCCTGACCGAAGTACATGATGGGATTACCGGGGGCCATCTGGGCATGAACAAAACCCTAGACAAAGTTCGCCAGCGATACTAGTTGGTAAATTACTTTGAAGACGTCAGAGCTTGGTGCCGGAAATGTGACACCTGTGCAGCCAGTAAGGGCCCGAAGACCCGGACCAAGGGCAGAATGCAGCAGTACAATGTGGGCGTCCCATTTGAAAGAATTGCCATCGATGTCGCCGGTCCGTTTCCTGAGTCTGAGAGGGGGAACAATTACATTCTGGTCGCAATTGATTACTTCAGCAAATGGCCTAAGGCATATGCGATACCCAACCAAGAGGCAACAACGGTAGCGACGTTGCTAGTAGAACAACTATTCCGAAGGTTTGGCGTCCCAATGAAACTACATTCAGACCAGGGGCGTAAGTTCGAATCAAATGTATTCCAGAAGGTCTGCATGATGTTGGGGATCAGGAAAACGAGAACAACACCATTACACCCACAGTAGGACGGAATGGTAGAAAGATTCCACAGGACCTTGGAACAACACATACCCAAGGTCGTCAGCAATAACAAGCGTGATTGGGATGAGCATATTCCCCTATTCCTGTTGGCATATCGCTCTGCCGTACAGGCCTGACTCCAGCCAGGGTCCTATGCGGAAAGGAGCTGCGATTACCCTGCTATTTGGCTTTTGGCTCCCCCGAAGAACCTTTCCAAGACATCGATGATTATGCCGACCAGTTCCGACATGACATGCTGGCAATACATGAATTAGCCCGATCGCAGATGTTGGCCACCAGTGACCGGATGAAGACGCGATACGACCTCAAAGCCAACTCAGTCGGGTTCCAAGAGAGGGGCAAAGTCTGGCTGTACAACCCCTAACGGAGCGAACGGTAAATCCCCAAAGCTTACACACGCCTGGGATGGTCCATACGACGTGGTCAAGAGGCTTAATGACGTCGTCTACCGGATCCGTCGAAACCCCAGGGCTAAGTTGAAGGTGGTGTATTTAGGTCGACTCGCTCCCTACCATGGAGAGGATGTTTCTGACCGGGACGATTAGAATTAAAGGGGGGGGGGGGGTGTAACGAAATTTCCTTAAGCCGGCCCTGGTTTCATTCCAGCACGACACCGATCGCTTTGAGGAAATAAATTGTTCTCGAATTGGCTCGGCAGCTGTAGAATTGATGATTGATTTTACGAGAATTTTCGATGCTGGTTTTAAAAGGAAACAGCCCACTATCGCAAGTTAGTTAGTTCAGCGAAGAGCTTATATGTAGAATTGTTATTGTGATTTGAATCAGCTGTTCTGTATAATTTCATGTAAGTAAAAGTTCTAGAAAAGTGAAAGTGAATATTAGTTTTAAAATTGTAATTGAATCCACGAACTATATAACAATATATATATATAGTTTTCTAAATTATATAGAAGCGAGTTTTATCATTTTGCGGAAATTCAATTTCCGTTAGGGGTAAGTGGGCAATTTTTTAAGAAAAAATCACTGTCTCGGGAACCGAAAATCATACAGGTATGAGAATTATGATAATATTCTTTAAATTAATAGCAAATTGCTGTGAAATTTTGAAGAATTTCTATAATTGAAAAGGGGTTTAAAATTTTTTAGGAAACATGGTGCAGGTGTACCCGATATTCATTGGATGAGAATTGATAAATTGACTTTTTCCTTGAAATAAATGAAGACGTTATTCGTCATTTTGCCCATAGTGAATATATGGAAGGGATGAGGACTAAAAAGTGTTGAATATCTGATTAATCGCAGGTGAATCTTAAATAATTAGAAAATGTTGGAAATACAACAAGTGTTAAGTGACAGAATAATGAAAATAAATTTCAAAAAAGACAAAAATCTTATAAACCTAGTAAATGGCGAGAGTTTCTAACTGCCAAACATTGAAAAGGCCAACAATATTGATAACGCCAAAAATATTAAAAATGTCAGTGATATCGAAAACGGGAAACTGTAATATCAAATATCAAAAATCTCAAACACGTCAAATATGTGTTGCTATCCATTTTAAATACCAGAATAATGTATTGTCAGTGGCTATTGTAGCTATATAATGTATGGGATGCTAAAATCACCAAATGAAAAAATGTTCGAGTACGTCAGATACGCCCATTTGTCTAGCCCATAAGAAGTCGGGAAGGGTCTGCTAGTAACTGAATGTGTTCATTATATAGAACATTCTGCCCTTCCGTACAATTATTATTATCATTTTAGAACTGCTGAAATATTGAAAACAGCTTGTTTTTAAAGTATTTTTAATTATTAATATAATTTTCAACATGCTAGTTTTGTCTTAATAACTACATTTCGAATAATGCATATATATTGCAATAGATTCTGTGGGATTAATTTCACAAATATTCAAATTTAGTTTAAACGTCATTATTTCTACCCCCTGTGGATTTGGCTGTGATTTTCATATTTTGTAGATCTCAACGAAATGAACAAATGTGTTCATGGATGCAAAGTCCTATGACTGAGGGTTTTCAAGTTATAGTTAATTGTATATTTAAGGTACAGAGAATAACAGAATGAGCTGAGTCGATATGTATATGGGAATACTGGGAGTATTAATCTGAAAATTAGTATACGGGGGATTTTCGAGGATCTGGTTTTAGTGAAAATATTTTTTCAGTTGTCAAGGGCATCGGAACTGAACTGCAACTTTGTTGTTTGAAATGGAACCGTTTGTGTTTTATAGCATTTTTAGAATCTAGGGTGAATTTCAATATAACTTTATTGGAAACATCATATATCTCCAGGACTCCAGATGAAAGTTATTTCATTTTATTTAATTTTGACTGATGCGGCTGCATCAAAAAATTTATTTGTTGGAAACAAAGAAGGTCTGTTCAAAAATTCCCAGAATTTGTCTGAATTAAACTTCATGGTTCCAAAATCTTTGAAAACTGTTCAAAAAAATAATGAGTGCTCAGAAATTGGAGTTGATTTCGGCTATATCGATAATCGTGTATTCCATTTTTTTTCAAATGGCTACCCTTCTTTTCTCAACACTACTGGAATCTTTCCTAAGAATTAGTGGAAGTTTAGGTTTACAACCCCATATAAATTAAACAGGTTATTGTGTAAACTAAAATTTCAGTGTGGTTATTAGAGATATTTGATTTATCAGTAAGCTTTTTTGAAAAAGCGACAAGAAAGTAATTCTGCAGTATCAACAAATAATATTTGTTGATATTTTAACATTAAAATATATTGAAAGCATCTACCATGTCTCGTTAAAGATTCAGTAATGAAGATTACATTAATTTGTTAATAACTTACCGGGACAGGCTATACCCGTACAGATCAACACTCACTCAGGACACCGTAACGCGGCTCATTCACAATTACATAACATGTTGTAGATAATGAAGAAAATTAAGTTACAGTCTTGGTGTACTTCAGAACGTATCCAAAAAATTCCTTAATAGTTGCAGCAGAGATACGGGAATACCTGTTATGGGTATTCAGAGGATTCTAAAAAAATAAGTTTGTTGGATGGCCAACAATGGACCTCTTCGATGACCCCCTTGTTCTCCCGATATCACTCCATTAGACTTTTTTGTTTGAGGTGGAATAAAGACATTGTATATGATGCACCGCTAACAACAAAAGTAGATTGCCAGGAAAGAGACAGGAATGCATTTCGATTTGTTTCCCCACAAGAAATTCTGAGTGCCCCATATGCCGGGTTGTTAAGAAGAATTCATAAATGTTTGGAAATTGGGGGCTACAGTTCGAATATTTGCTTTCGTTTGTTCTATTTCTTGTTAGTTCCTGTTTTACAATTGTGAATAATTCGCATCCATTTTCTACGACAGATTAATTTTGTTTTGCTTTTTAAAAAAATGCATGCCTGTTTTTCAGTTGGGAATCATCTGCGTCATGGTGGCATGAGTATGCTTTGGTCGAATCGTATATCGCGGGGAAAGGTTTCACTCTTACAATAACTACATCAAATTCTCCATAAATTATTAAAAAATTAAAGTAATGTTCACGTGTTTCTTG
Organism: Octodonta nipae; assembly: GCA_034190945.1. Classification (NCBI taxonomy): domain Eukaryota; kingdom Metazoa; phylum Arthropoda; class Insecta; order Coleoptera; family Chrysomelidae; genus Octodonta; species Octodonta nipae. Next base: position 142,635,721 of record CM067216.1, on the reverse strand, counting down.
TCGATTCTTTCAAAAAAGCCTACTGATAATTCAGATATCTCTAATAACCATTTAGGTATGAGGTTGTAAGCACAAACTCTTCCTATTTTTAGCGTACAATACAGTGGTGTTGAGAAAAAAAGGGCTGCCATTTGAAAACAACTAATTACAGGTTTTTCGAAATAGCCGAATTTTCGGCCAATTTCTGACCACACTCTAAATTATTTTAAGCAGTTTCCAAAGATTTTACAAAGCTTCAAGTTTCCGGCGCCGATGTCGCCCACCTGAAAACTGAATCCAAATGATGAAATGAAGGCAATTGCAATCTAAGAACTTTTGGTTGAAAAATATAGTTTAATGTATACAGCGTAATTCCATAACATCACCACCCTTAAGATTTTTGTTACGCCTTAAGAAGGAACAAAGATTAAGAAATAAAATCTCTTAAAATCAATCCACTCAAAATCATTAAAATTTCATTCTTAGTATTGCGTAGATTCAATCAAATGGCTTTAAATATACAAAAGCTTAAAATGAACAGAAGCAAATAATAATCAAGTATAATATTAAAGATACAATATGCAAAATCAAGATATGTTTCTAAATAAAGGTAAATTAAAATAAAAGTAAATAAAATTAAAACAATTTTACCCTCAAAAGGTTTATCAGGTTTCAGTTATTACTAAAGGATAATCAAGATTCTTTCTACTAGTTTTTGTTTTATTACAAGTATCACACGACTTAATATAATTTTCGATATCATTTTTCATATTTTTCCATACATACCGATCCCGTATTCTTCTATAAGTTTCATTAATTCCTTTGTGAACTGAAGTTTTACTAGATTGAAAATTTTCAATAATTTGCTGTCTTTCTTCCTCTTCAGGAATATTATCTAAATGATCTAAACGTAAGCTATCTAAAATTTTATTATTTCTTTCACTTTGAGAGAAATTGTTTATCTGAATGTTTTCAGTTTCACAAATTATATCAGGAATTTCTTCTAACATTACCGGACTAATAAAAATGGTTTGTTCATTTTCAGAAAAATTTGCACATGTAGTTATTATGTTACCTCTTTCATTTACTTTCACAAGTGCGTTCGAGATTTTTACTTGTTCATTAATTAACTTTTCAGTACAAACACCCTCCTTTAGCATCTTATTTTTTTCCCAGGAATCTCAATTGTTTCAATACTTCATCCAGGAATAACATAATGAATTTTATTTTGATTAAAACAATTGTTTCCATCTGATTGTCTTCGAAAAAATTTACTTTTTTGTTTTCAAGGCCTATGATTGCATTGAACCTGTTCACAAAATCTATGCCTATTAATGCATCAAAATCGAAGCTAAAACAAAAAGACAAAATTTGTGTCTTATGTCAGGTTTTTCTGACATTGGAAGTATAACACTTTTATTTATCTCTACATCGTTTCCTTGCTTATTAATTCCAGAAATTGTAAAATGTTCATTGTTCATTTGAAAAACATGTTTTTGTAAAGCTACAGAACTTTTTATTAATGAAATCGGAGCACCTGTATCAATTAAATATTAAAATGTTTGTTTATCTTTAATGTAATACAACTTACTTTCTACCAAATTATTATCATTTACAATATTGAGTATCTTAAAAGATTCTTTTCTCGATTTGAATTCTTTCTGTTTTAGTATTCGGGTTCTACCGTGTTTAGAGTTCGAAAAACTTTTGATCTTACTTGGTAAATTAAAATGATTGACATTGGAATTTGTTTGAACAAATTGTCTTTGTTGAATTGACCATTATCCTTATTTTGAAAAGCACCATGATTTTTGTTTGCATTTTGACTTGACCCTAACTGATTCGTTTCATGGAAATTCCGTTTAAAATTTGAATTATTTCTTGATGGGAAATTTTTTGTCGAGTTTTGTTGTCTTTTAAAACAATTGGCAAACACATGACCAACCTAAAGCGATTATTTAACCCCGCTAAAAAAGTTTTGAGAGCAATTTTTTCATGACATTTAATTAAAGTATCTTTCTCTTTATTTGATAAAGTATCTAACCCAACACTATTTCTTAATTTTGTTAGCAAATCTTCAATTCTTTGACAATACGCCCTAGGTGTTTCATTTTGTTTTTGAAATCTAGAGGTTAAATCTCTTAATAAACCTTCAGTGTCTCTGCAATCACCGTAATGCCCTATTAATAATTCCCTTATCGCTGTCCAACTGTGAAGATTTCTTGAGGAAATAAACCTTTTAGCCTTTCCTACTAATTTACTTTTTATCAAAAATATCAAAGCATTTGATTGATCTTCTTCTATATTATCGTTTACAAAATTGCAAGCTTCAATATAATCATTTAAACTAGTTTGATCACCATCAAATTCTGGTATCATTTCCCTTAATTCCCTTGATGAAAATGAATTTGCGTTATCATCAGCCATATTTGTTATAAAAAAATTAAAAATAAAAAAGGATTTAATAAGAAACAGTGAAATAATAAAAATTAATCAGTACGCAGCAATATCAATCAATGAAATAAACAAACAATAAACTTACAAAGCGAAGACTATTCCATACAAAATCAGTTCCTTCATGTCTGTGCTCAAAAGTTGTAAGGATCTTACGACTGAGGCTTCGAAGACTTCTCAAACCAGAATATTATTTTTCTCCACGCAATGGTTACAAATTCTGCTGCTCTGTTGGCTCGATTAAGACAAACTTTTGGTTTCCAAGATTCTCCAAAAATGTTGTCAAATTGATTTTCAAATTTTGATACGTAGTTTTTTGTCTTTACGTATCCTACTGACAGTGCGCCACTTTTACAGGCACGTCAGGAATAAGGGAGCGTTTTACAAAAATATAATTTGTTCAACTAACTAAAACTATTCTTCACAATGGATGTGCGCTGTGTAATATGATCTATTAATAATAATTATTCTCATGACAACACAGGGTGACCGTTACAAGATATCTTATCTTAATTATGAAATGCGTCTCAATGTTTTGCGAAAATGCAGTATTCGCACTTCACAACGTCTTTCCGGCGCCGATGGCGCCCACCTAAAACTGACTCCAAATGATGAAATCAAGGCAATTGCAATCTAAGAACTTTTGGTTGAAAAATATAATTTAATATATACATATTCCATAACATAATATATATATTGTGATGTGCTGCTTCTGTCAAAAATTTTATTAACTACAGGTATATAATGTTTCCAACAAAGTTATATTGAAATTTATCGTAGATTCTAAAATTGCTATAATAAAATAGGGTGTTCCATTTTAAAAAACAAAGTTGGGGTACACTTCCTGTAGAACCGGAAGTCATACACAACTGAAAATTTTAGCTGAAACCATCTCCACGAAAAAACCCGTATACCAATTTTAAGTTTTATACTCCCAGTAGTTTCCCAAATACATATGGACTCAGCTCATCGTGGTGTTCCCTATACCAAAAATATAATATTGACCATAACATCCATTATAAGACTTTGCGGTCATGAAGATATGTTCATTTCGTTGAGATGTACAAAATATGAAAATTTTAGCCAAATCCACCGGAGGCCATTTTCCATAAGGAATGTGCGTGATCGTTCACATGCGGCAATTATTAATACTTTTAGCTGAAGTACTACACCCTGCTGCCAAACAAAACTGCCACACACCGAACATCCTTGGCTTATATAGGATTCATTCGTTCGTCGAGGAATTTTCCCGTTGTTCTCTGTCCTTACAGTCTAGATGGTATTCGATTTCGGAATCACGTCAAACTTATTTTTTTGCATTAGAGGGTTTTCCAGGCGCCCATTGTTGTTTTATAATCTGCCGTTTTTATTTTGTTTTTCAAATGTTTTCATCACAATGATTAATTTAGGAATTTTCTTCAATTATGATCCTAACAAATAGAGACTATTATTATTTTGGTAATAACTTATTTTTGAGGCTACAGACTTTTATATAAAAATCAAAATATAGGTTTTTTAAGCACTTCATAAACAGTTCTAAAAATATTCCCCGAAAAATGCATTATTTTTGGTTACGTCAAGTTGAAACTTGCAATATTACTGTTTGATGAATAAGAATCAACTTTTGGACTATAACTTCGTTTCTATCGAGTCTACAGATGACATAAATCCACCAGTCTTTTTGTTCTTGTGGAAAACGATGCAATTGAGTTTGCCAAATGACAAGGAGTTTTCTGTTACAAATTGCTAAATGTCTGGGTCTAGGAGACATCAAACTAGCGACAACGTTAATCGAGGTAGTGAGATGCCTGCAGAGATTGCACATAATGTGCATACTAGAAAATATAAAGCTTTTGATGTATCACAGTGTTGCACATCGATTCAAACTTTATAGTCGTTTACGAAAACAAGTGACAAAATGAATAGTAGAACTAGACTAATTGACATAAAATTCAACATTTTATATGGATGCGTTTTTGGTTTTTAACAAAAAACCTCAAAAATCGGGAACAATTTAGTTTTTTACCGTTTAAACAAAATCTACCCGAAAAAAACAAGTTTCCTACTATAGGCGTTGTTGCCGAGAAATGAAAAACCTACAAAATAAGCTACAATACGGCTAATTTCGTTAATTGGTTCCTTAGATAATGGAACCTTTACTCGAAATTGCAAAAAAAATAATCGTTTATAATTTATTTTATTTTATAATTAGAACATTCTTATTAAGTGAAAGGGTAGATCTTCTCATACCAAGTTTGAGTTCTAATAATAAATATTGTAGCCCCGGTAGTGTTTGCAAAATTTCATTCAAACCTACAGAAGAACTTTTTTTATAAAAGGCCATATTCCCTCACCAGATGATCATCTTATTATGAATAAACCATTGTTGGAAAGTAGAAGAGAGGATTTAGAGACCCCTCATCTCAGTTTCCAAAATTTAAAGATTAAATCCATATAATAATTGAAAAAAATAGATGTTTGTTTCATTCTACTATTAATTTTGTCACCAAAAGGTCTTTTCTTCTGCAAAGCACCTAAGCTATTAAACAATTTATTTATTCCCATGTACCAAAATTGATGGGCTGTTCGATTAATTTCTACATATCTGGTAAAGCCATCAGAACTATAACGTCAAACAAATATCTGATCTTTTTTATGAAAACAAAATTAATGATCATATCGATTTACCCCACGATTGAAAAGTTTTTCTTATATAGGGTTTCTGCCATTTTTTTCATTATCGAAATATCTTTTGAGGCCATTTCTATGCCGGGAAAATGTTATTTCTAACTCTCTATACTTTTGAAGTCGATGAACTTATCGAAAGGGCAATGTCAATTGTTTTCTTTACTCGCAGGAGTTTAACTTTATTTATTTCTGAGAGGCAAGAAATAAGAATCTCTAGTTTTAATAGGGAATAAGAATATTTATTTTAAAACAATTGTATTTAAATTAAAATAAAAAGTAATGAAAACGATATGAAAATTTAAATTAAACAAATTTAATATTAAATACATAAGTCAAAATATACTAAATAAATTTCAGATCTAAAAATATATACAGAAGCTCTTTCCGACGTAAAAGAAAATAACATATATTTTATTATATGTGGAAGTGATAAACCAGTCTATTTGATTACAAGTTGAATTTGCCTATAAGAAATTTTATTTGCATAAGTTACTTAGTATCTTCAAATTCTCGCCATAACTTTGTAAAACGTGTCTCTCTTATCTACTTTATATAAAGAGAGTAACATTTTATTAACTGCAATTAATAAAGTACTCCATTTTCATAACTATATAATCCGAAGCCCTTAATTACTTCCGTTTGTAGGATCAACGGTATATATTGTAAGGTAGTTGACATTGACGTTATTCTGTATCTTATGAATACTCTTTATATATCACAGAAAAGGAAGTTCGATTAGAAACTTGCTACGTTTGGATTTTTTAAATGTACAGGTTTATAGTGTAGTATGATTTCTCCAAAAAACATAAAAGGAATCTAGAAAATGACAGAAATAAAATAATCTTCTAAAATATTAAGAAAACTACCTGGCATTGAGTTCAACAATTGCCACTATATCTAAACATTCACTACTTTTTGTTAATTTGAGATTATACTTACTAATATTAGCACGACAAAATAGGAATTGATTTTCGTACCTAAACATTATCAAATTTTGATTGATTCTTTGCTTTAGGTCTTTCCATAATATTATGACGTAGAGTTTGTCGCAGACGAAATCCACTTAATGCCATATTTCAAGATTGAATTTCGCAACTGTCGGCTTTTGGATTAATTCCTAGCATCTTGGGATCAATGTAAACAGGCTGAACATACTTACATGTCTGTGGAAGCCAAACATTGATGAATGAGGATAACGGAAACTGCGGATCTAGTCGACTTATTAAGTTTTAGTAGGTTAATGAGAATTTCCCTAGATCGACGAACAATGCGTGTTTGTTCAGAAGTGTCGGAGATTATGTAGAGGAGATGTAGTGAATTGTTCACATTGCGTTTGTGTTTGGCGATCAATTTAATGGAGTTATGTACTGACGAAGTGTATCGAGAGAATTATCTCAAAATTAAAAACAACAAAAGACGTAAAATCTCTTTTAAAAAATATGCACCAACGAACAACGAACAGCAATTGTTTGAAACAATTAATAAATGGTTAAGTCTAAAATAATTGACTACATAAAAAATGAACGAAATTACCACCATAAGCTTCAGTGCAAGCATGGAGAATACGACCTCAAATTTTTGGCACTCCTTCTTCAATATCTTTTGTATTTGCATTACATTAGTTATTATCTGGTTTAAACATGTGTTTTTAACATTTTTGCAAAGTTCCCCAAAAACACAAATCCAAAATTATTTATTTCTACAATTTTATAGAGGATGCCGTTACTTTGTGATAGTCAATTATGATGAACAAACACTGATTATTTATTTTGTTTTCTATCAGTAAATTGAATAGATACATTTAAAACGTGACTATAGTTTCGACACAAACTCGTGTCAATTTCAAACGACGAAACACAAGTAATAGTCTAAGAGATACAGCCGGTTTTTGCTCGTCATCGCGAAAATGGACAGAATGTATCGTATTAAGTTTAATTCCTGAAGTACATCACGTTTCTAGGCAGGCGCCATTGGAAGTGATAACCGAGGATTGTTACAGGGGGTGAAAGTGATTTTTTTTTGGTCATGCTTAACATCGAGTAAACGTTCCAAAATTGGCTGCATACCAGATTATGATGCATTTAAGCAAATTCCCGAGAGGCGTCTGCCTAGAGCGTTACCATCAACCTGGGGGACAGGGGTAAACTTGTCAGAAATAGGGGTGAACTTCGTCATTAAGTAAACAGAACGCCATTTGCACCATTTTTTTGCTTACACAAAATAAATCATAATCCAAAAAGACGTACAACTAACGGGCAATTTTTTTAAATGCGAAGCCAAATTTCTCATTCCTGATTTGTAAAGAGCGGAAAATTTCAGGTCCGAATATGATTTTGACCATGACCTTGAACTTGACCTTCAAGGTCATTCCAAGATCAAAGTTTGTTTGAAAAATCAACCTATTATAGCCAAATTAGGTGTACGGGGCGTTTTCGATGCCGCTGATTTCGAATCTGAAGTCAGTTTTTGTTTGAAAAACTGGCCCGCTCTCTTGGATTTGATTTGATTACAGATTCGTAATCAAATTTTGAAAATTGACACCGAATCTACTCCCAATTTGGTATACGGAGGTTTTCGACGTCGATGACTACGAATATGAAATCAGTTTTCGAGAATTTTCAAAACAAGTAGTGGCCAAGTTCAACGTCAAATTTGTTTTTAATTTGGAATACCGTCGTTGAATCTGTCATCTTTCGGATCAGGATTAAAAACATCGATTACCATTAATTGGTTGTGCATCAATGGGTTGACTTTTTTCAAAAAATTGGTGGTAATACTAAAACTATTTCAGAAATATTTAAGTCACAAATGTTTTATTTATCGAAACAAATCACATTTTGTATACATACACCCGTTCGTTATATTGATTCATGTTTGAATCCTGCAGACGTTTCGCCAAAGTCATACTTGGCATTTTCAATGCGTTGTTACGGTCAACTCTTTGTTGTATCCGGTGTACATCCGTTTCTTCATTTGTGCTATGAAAAGAACATTTTACCTGACGTTTCGCCAAAATCTCATTTGACCTTGTAAACGCTGAAAATCTGACAACAGAATGAAGAAATTTAGAGGGTGGCTTTGTAATTATACCGTCATTTGAGATCGTAAACTGTATGATGGCTGTTCAGATGCGGTGCCATTAGAGGTTTTTATTGCTTTACCTAATTATCCCCTTGGGTTGTCACTCCCCGTCGCGCTGGTTATTGTCCCTTGTGATTGTTTTTCATTAGGATTAGATTTATTAATAGGAGTTATATGGTGCGATTTTTGTGGAAGAGCCAAGATTTTGGCAAGTGTAGAGCGTCGTCTCGGTTATTTAATTCCCCGGTTTTCTGTATTTCAATAGCTTCCCGTATTTCGGTGATTTTCTACGTTGGCGATTTCCTTGCACATTTTAAAGGCTATTTTATGTCCTGTATTGTGTTTTTATTGGACTAAGGCCGATGTCGTCTACTTATTTCTGATACTTTGTTTATGCTCCTCTGCTCTTACGGACATGTGTCGGTTACTACTTCCCATGTATGACTTTTGACAGTCTCCACAAGATATACTATAGACACCGTGGTTCTCTAAATCGATTTTAATTTTTATGTTACCGAAGATTTTGTTCCTGTGAGGCTTGAAAATTGGCTTTAGGTTGTGTTTTCTCAGTTCTCGATCTATTCTATCAGTAGAACCTCTAATATAAGGTAGGATAGGTGTATGTTCGTTCTCCTATATGATATTGCTTGCTTTATTGTATCCGTTTCTCTTTAGTTCTTCTGTTATAATTTCAATTTCTTCGTTTTTGGTGTTAGGGTCTGTTAATCTAAATTATTTGGAAATAAGAGTGTTGGGGACTGCTTGAGTCTGCGCTGGGTGATGGTGTTCATGTGAGGCTTGAAAATTGGATTTAGGTTGTGTTTTCTCAGTTCTCGATCTATTCTATCAGTAGAACCTCTAATATAATGTAGGATAGGTGTATGTTCGTTCTCCTATATGATATTGCTTGCTTTATTGTATCCGTTTCTCTTTAGTTCTTCTGTTATAATTTCAATTTCTTCTTTTTTGGTGTTAGGGTCTGTTAATCTAAATTATTTGGAATTAAGAGTGTTGGGGACTGCTTGAGCCTGCGCTGGGTGATGGTGTTCATGTATATATTGGTGTCTGTTGGTTTTCTGTAAACTGTAACTTGAGTCTGCCTGTTTGGTGTTTTGGTAACAGGAACATCTAGGAATGAGACACGATTGTCTTGTTGTAATTCGAAGGTATATTTTAGGATGTAAGTTGTTGATATATGTCAAAAATACTTCCAATTCGACTCCTCTATGTGGCCAGATGATGAAAATATCATCTGCATATCGAACCCATGACGTTGGTTTAAGATTATCATTTTGGGGAGCCTCTTCGTCGAAATAATTCATTGAAGAGATTGGCTATTACAGGTGACTGCGATGAGACCATGGGAGCAAACTCTGTTTGTATATGTGTCCATTGTATGTACAATGTGTGTTGTTTAGGCAGTATCTGGCGAGTTCTATGATGTGGGTTGGAAAATTTTCTTTCTTGGATATCTTCTCTATAGCTTCGTTGACTGGAATGCTTGGGTATAGTGACTTTTCCTAATAAACTTGACTATTCTTTTTCCCAGTTTTGGGGTACTGAGTTTACAGCACTTAAACTGGGCCTGATGGGAACTCCTTCTTTGTGTATTTTTGGAAGTTCGTATAGTTTTGGGCATCTGGATGACTTCTCGCGTGGTATCAACTGTTTCTTGATATCGGTATCTATAGGTGTTTCCTGTCTTTTCGTTTTAGTAACTTTCTAAATACGTTGTTCGGTTCCGGGTTATTGTCTTAAAGAATGTCAGTCATATTTTGATTGTATTCTTCCTTGTTCATCACCACCGTAGCGTTGCCTTTATCAGCTGGTAGAATTAAAATAACTTTATTTACGGAGTTGAAACAGTGCTTGCCGGTCGGGTGAACTGAGGTTGGAATTTGGCGGTTTGCTTGTTCGTAATATTCTGAACACTTCTTGTCAGATTTTTTCAGCATTTTCTGCTGTCGACGAGTGTAGGGAAACTTCAACTGCTGTAATAATTTCTTCGGTGGGAATGCTTAAAAGCATTTTTTCAGTTTCGTTGACATTGTTGTCTAAGAAATTATACACTCTGAACCAATACTTGGACGTTGTTCGTTAAACGATTTTTGTGATAGCTTCATGTATTTCTTGGAAAGCTTCTCCATTTTAAGTTTTCTGTCTGATTCCGTTCGCCAAAAAGCCAACTTTTCCAATTTAAATAATTATAATTTGGATTAGAATTAATACCAACTATTTTTAACTAGCCTCCTTAGATAATTTTGTTGTATAAATGAGTAAACTATAAATAGTACCTAATATTTATTAGTATCATTGCAGATTAATGCAGCTGTTGATGATACCAAAAAATTTAAAAACGAGAAAACTTTAGATTTCTTTCATTAATATTTAGTCATTTGATAACTCTTTGAGGGAAAGTGGGGAAAACAGATGTGTGTGAGTGTCGTGATCAAGTTTTAGTGGAAAGTATTCTAATCTAGTACCGTTTAGGAGTGATTTATAAAGCTGTTTTTGGTATATAGGAAATAAAAGTTTGTATAACAAGTTTACTGTATTACTTCTATTTTACTATTGGGGTAAGTTATTACTTAAAATTGTACATTTTTGTTTGGACCAATATCATTAGGCTCAAAAGGGAGGCGCGATATTGATTAATTAAAATTATAATTTTTCAAGTTTGGTACGTCCAAATTTTTTAATTCAATTGATGAAGTTAATTAAATCTAAATGTTGGGGTTTTATTTAAATGAATGCATAATTAATTTTTTTTGTTACTTCGAAAACCACATTTAAAACATTTTTCCTGTATTTTTAAATTTGCTTGCAGTTAATTAACATTGAAGTATGAAGGTGAAGGTTCGTTTGCGCCATATGGTATATTAACAGCATAATTTGTAAAATTATTGTGAAAATCACTTACAATGATTTCAACAGTAACGACAATTTTTGACTTTTGCTCAACAATTAATATATATATATATATATATATATATATATATATATATATATATATATATATATATATATATATATATATATATATATATATATATATATATGTATATATATATGTGTGTGTTTTCCGAGTGCTCTAGGGAAATATGTTTTCTGGGTAAAGCTTGATTTCAGTGGTAGACATTTTTTAAACAACGAGAGGGAAAGAGAGTGATCTGTGGATAGTTTTCCGCCTATTCATATCCACCCTTTATTCCCCTTAAATTATTCCCAATTTACAAAAACATCCCTGCTCGCTAGGAAGGTATCACCCGGCAACAATTACGACCACCAACACCTGTGCCTTTTGATGAACTTCTAGCTAGCACCGATAGGGAAACCACAGCATCCGATAACAATGACAACAACGACCCACTCACTCCGTTGCGTGTTGTCGTGTGTTCTAATGTACAAGGGTATATAATTTTTGGGTTCCCGCGCTAGCTCATCTACTCACAGTTCATTTGGAAATGAACCGCGTTTAATTCCCCGGAAAGCAACATTTATTTTCCAGTTAATTCTTAGGTTTGACCCCCAACTATTTGATAGAACCACCACCCTGTGACGTCATATCCATCACCTGCATGTTGCTGGTAATCCACGCTGATTTCTATGACACATATCAGCAGTAAACAGCGATATTTTTTTGGCGTGACGTCACACTGACAGCCTATGACCACCGAGAGCGACGATGGCAACTGGTGGCGTCTTTGGTGAGAGATTGTACTATGACGTTGAGTCAGTATCAACTACTTACACTTCTTTTAGATATCACTTCCTTTTTCCTTATCTTATTTCCACTCCTACGGCGAATTCTAGATTGATTCTTCATTGTCGGTATTTTATTCCGGGTAAATAGAAATTCTACTTAAGTTTCAATATTGTTTATCCCTTTTTGGGTCATTTCGTGTTTTGTTGCATTTTGGCTACATGCTTTACTATTCCGACGTATTCTCTACTGTTCGAGCTATATGAACTTCGTTTTTCCGTTAGAAGTACTGCTTAGAATATATGTCGAGCCGATTGGAATGGAATACCATTCACCTAGTAACCGACTACGTTGATTTGCGCTTCTCAAAATTTGGTCCTTCTGTATGCCTTTCAGAAATAACGCCAGATCATCAGCAAACCCTATTGTGGTAGTAGTTCTTGACATTCTCATTTGTAGCAGTCGTTGGCAGTTTGAACCTTATGAAAAGACAGAGAAAAGAAAACGTTTAAACCAGAATCGGGTTTTTCCTATTCACGGTTATGCAATCTGTTATGTAACGCGTAGAATACGTTTGGAAAGTTCATGTAATGTGTACTGAGCGGGTTGACGGGGAAATACCTAGTGTATTTCAATAACATTCTGGTCCTGTGACTCACATTTAATAATCATATAAAGAACCTCGGCGGAGCATTCTACAAAACTGAGAAGTGAAATGAGAACTGTATAGAACGAATGAGTCTTTGTTCATTTTCACATCCGCAGACCACCGAGAAATAGATGTTTTACTAGTATCCAGATTGTTAAACATTATTTCGACTACTGAAGGCAGCTTTATGCTCCACTATTCTACCGATTCCTATGTAGTATTTATTGCAAGTTCATGGTAAACACCGACGCAAGCAGCACCGCCCTTTCCCAAGTGCAATATGGTGGGAAAGAGGTTATCGAATACTCCAGTCGTGGATTTTCAAAGACACAAAAGTATTGTGTCATTAGTAAAGAACTAGCAATAATCATATTTCTACTATAGTCACGTTTGAATCAGAACTCATCATGCCGCTGTCAACTCGCTGTTGTATCTGAGTACAATATATGGATAACTGTCCAGGTAGTGGTTAAACTACAATAATTCGAACCAATTCACTACAGAAGAATGGGAGACCCAGTCCTTGATAGGACAACATGAAGTCATTGTGGACCCAATAAGATTCTGTAAGAGCAGTCCTAATGTAAATGGTACTTACCGTATTGACAAAAGTATAGAATGGAATACTGGGTATGAATAATACTGGATTGGCAAACTGTTTGACTGGGTAAACTAATTCATAGACTTAGTTCAGAGCTTGGGGCTGATAATACTGCATGTGCGCAGTCAGTAAAGTACCACCGAAGATTTGTACAAAAGAAAGAATTAAACTACAAAATAATATGAGCGTTCTGTTTCAAAGGCTTGCAATTGCTGTAGCAGGGCTATTCCTCAAATGTGAAAAGAATACATACCGTTACCATTTCAGTAAGTGGAATGAAAGAAAAACAAGAAGGGGTCGAATATAATGTATAATCAGTAAGAGCCAGATAACAGATGTTCTTCACATCAATGATGGGTGTCCTAGGGATGTCAAAAAACCAAGGAAACTCCTCAGTGTATTACATCAGAAAAACACCAGACTTAACCGGATTCCGTGAACCTAATAACACGAATAATTTGATCCACATGATAAAGGAACATTTAAGGGATAAAATATCCTGAAGTAATAATAGCTATGATATAATTAAAATTAAAAAAATAAAAAAACGTTCGGTGTTCGAGATCAACACGTACGCATCGTTCTGCCAACGAATTGATCTGTGAAATTTTATTGATTATTTGCCTAGTTTTTCAAGTGATTTATTATACAAGTGGAATTAGTATCTAGTGGCTACATGTAAGTCTTTTTCCTCTATATTATCATGGTAAATGACTTTTGTTCGACCTGTTCAGGCACTGTAACTCGAGCAAAGCCAGCCGTTTTTTGTGAATTTTGCAAAAAGCAGTTTCACGTTGTTTGTATTTCAACTACTATGGATATACTGGGTGTCTTAAATGCTATTCCCGGATTGATGTGGAGATGCGTAACTTGTGTAAAAGACTGTATGTCAATCAATAATGCTGAAATTAACAGAGTGTTGGATTTAAAGGTCGACGAGGCGCTTCGCTCGTTCAGAAATGAATTGTCTTTATTGAAATCGGATGTATTGAAAAATAATAAAAATTCTTCGTGTGATGTAGCGCCTGTGAAATACTCAGATGTTGTCAAAAACAAAACTTGTCCAGCAGTTATCATACAACCTAAACGCATGGGTCAGGCTGTGAATCAAACGAAATCCGATTTAATGCTGAATATACTTCCACCTGATAATAATTTGCGTTTGTCCAAAGTGAAAAATACGAAAGATGGAGGTGTTCTTATTGGCTGCAAGTCCAAGGAAGATAATGAAAAAGTAAAGAAGCTGGTAGAGGAGAAAATGTCGGATTCCTATGCGGTTAAGGAAGTCATGGGTTTCAATCATAGACTGTGTATTGTGGGGATGACTGAAAATTACTCTGAATCTAAATTACGGGATTTAATTATGAAGTGTAACCCGGACATATTTTCCGAATCAAATGATTGTAAAGTGATTAAAATTTAAATCTATCAAGCTGTCATTCAGGTTGAAAAGTATGTCTATGAATGGGCGTTAAAAGCTGGTAATTTGTTTGTAGGTTTGGATAGCTGTAAGGTGTACGACGCAATTGAATTATCGCGTTGCTTTAATTGTAATGAGTTTCACCACTCTTCCAAATCTTGTGCCAATAAATTAAGCTGTCCTCTTTGTGGGGGAGATCATAATGTAAAAACCTGTAAATCACGGATAAGAAAATGTTCTAATTGCGTTAAACTATCTGTAAAACAAAATACGACAATTCCAGACGACCATGCTGCTTGGGATCGGTCTAACTGTACTGCATATAAATCTGCCTTAGCAAAATTTAAAAACGATTTACTTGGTTATATATAGCAATTCCCTGTGCTGCATGAATCATTCTCGGCTTCAAGTGGATGCAGTTTGAGTGGACAGGTCGCAGAATTAAATAGCTCCAAATCTTTAAGTATCTATTATCAGAACACTAGAGGGCTGCGCTCGAAGACAGTAGATTTTCTTAATGTCGTATCTATGTTTGAGCATCAGGTCATAGCGCTAACCGAAACCTGGCTTAATGACACTATTCTAGATGGACAATTATTTCCACCTGAATTTTCGGTTTACCGTAGTGACAGGCGTTATCAGGAGTGCAACTGCTCAAGAGGTGGAGGTGTTCTTGTAGCAGTAAACAATCTCTTTACTTCATCTAATGTCGATATTAAGAGATTTTTTCCTCCTTCGTTGCTGTCTGTGGATCTGGTGTTGGTGAAAATTCTTACCGATTTAAGTTCTATATTTTTACTTAACTTATATGTCCCGCCTTCCTTAAGTAATGAGTTATATAATAATCTGTTCAAGTCACTTAACAATCTGGTATTTTTGAATGGCAACAACTTACTCATTGTAGGTGACTTTAACAATAATACTGATAATATACAGGTGTTACAATTGAATGATTTCCTTCCCATTTTTAACCTTACTCAACAAAACTCTATATTTAACGATTTCGGTAAGATGCTTGACTTAGTTTTGTACAATAACAGTTGCCAGGTAGGGAAGTCTCTAGAAATTTTGGTTACTGAGGATAGACATCATCCGGCATTAAATATTGTTTGTAAATTAAACTTCATTCGCAACTTAAAGAGAAATTTTCCCACATCCTCATATAACGAATTTAATTTTCGAAAGGCCAACTTTCCTTTACTGTATCAACGTCTTATTGATATTGATTGGACTTTCCTTGAAGCATTTGACCGTCCTGAGGATGCTTGTTCATATTTCTACGGTAAGCTCTACTCTGTATTTGATGCGTATGTTCCAAAGCAGACCAAAATCTTTAAAAGGAAATATCCACCCTGGTTTACTCCTGGTATCATTGAACAATTGCGACTAAAGTCTAAGTTTAAATCTCCAATTTAAGCAAAATAATGACCCGTCTGCTCGTGACAAATTTAAACGCTTAAGAGCAATAATAAAATCTGACATTAGTCAGTCCTACAAAAATTATGTGAGATCGGTTGAAGCAAATATGAAGGGGGATCCTAAGAAATTCTGGGCTTTTATAAATAGTAAATAAGGTTGTACTGCGATATCGAATCGAATGTCGTATAACGGTCAAGTGCTTCATAATCCTGCTGATATACTCAACGGTTTTGCCGAATTCTTTGCCCAATCTTTTTCCGTTAGCTCGCAGATGGTCACATTTGATCACGTGATTACTAATGCACAACACCTCACCATATCAGGTTTTCGGGAAAAGGAGGTTTTGTCTGTACTCAAGCAGGTTAAAAATAAAATGACGATGGGTCCTGATTTCATTCCAG
Organism: Octodonta nipae; assembly: GCA_034190945.1. Lineage (NCBI taxonomy): Eukaryota > Metazoa > Arthropoda > Insecta > Coleoptera > Chrysomelidae > Octodonta > Octodonta nipae. Next base: position 142,619,326 of record CM067216.1, on the reverse strand, counting down.
CCTTTATTTTTAAAGATTGTGCAACAATTCTTGCCTCACCATTAACTACCGTACTTAATATTTGCCTTAAATATTCTACTATACCTGCTATTTGGAAAACGTCTAAAATTATTCCAGTTTTTAAAAAGGGAGACAAATTTGACATATGCAACTTTCGTCCAATTTCAATTTTGTGTAACTTCAGTAAAGTGTTTGAAACATTACTTTATAATAGAATGTACTCTCAACTTAGCAATATTATTACGTGTTATCAACATGGATTTATGAAAGGACGCTCAACTATCACAAACCTTGTCAACATGACTCAATTTCTGGCTGAATGTATAGACGATCGGGTACAGTGTGATGTAGTATACACGGACTTTTCGAAGGCATTTGACCGACTCGATCATGGAATTCTATTATCTAAACTAGCTGAGTTTGGTCTATCAAATTCATTGATTAAACTTTTTTCGTCGTATCTGAGTGATAGGAAACAGTCGGTAGTCTTTAATGGGTTTAAGTCTGTCGAATACGTGGCCACTTCAGGTGTCCCCCAGGGCAGTAACTTGGGGCCTCTTTTATTTAATATCTTCATTAATGATATCGTTAATAAGTTAGACGTAAATTGCTTATTATATGCTGATGATTTGAAGATTTACTGTAAAATCAAAAGTATCTCCGACTGCGGGAGACTTTCTCAAAATCTAAAACTGATTGAAATTTGGTGCCAAAATAATAATTTATCTCTCAATACAAGTAAGTGTAAAGTAATGTCGTACACATTAAAGAAACATCCTATCGACTTTCAATATAAAATTAATAATTCTATTCTTGAGCGACCGCCCACTTTTACTGACCTGGGTGTTACATTTGACTGTAGGCTTTCCTTTGCTGCTCATATCGATTCCGTTTTCTCTGCTGCCAACAAGATGTACGGCTTTGTTGCCAGTAACTCCCGAGATTTGGTGCAACAAGAGACATTAAAAATGTTATATTTTGCTTTTGTGAGGTCTAAAATTGAGTATGCTGATATAATTTGGAGTCCATTTTACATGGTTCACATACAAAAATTAGAGTTAATTCAAAGACGGTTTTTAAAACTCCTGTCATATAGAATAGATCATGCTTATCCGCGAATTGATATCACAAACACTGAACTTCTTACCCGACATAAAATAGATAGACTCAGCCATCGGAGAGACAGTCATTCAGTAATTTTTCTGTTTAAACTCATCAATAATAAACTTAACGACTCAATTTTTCTGCAAAAACTAAATATTTTTGTGCCTAGAATCACATCTAGGACAAATCACCCGTTTTACCTTCCCACTTCCCGTACTAATATTCTAAAACGTTCTCCACTAAAATGTGTTCGAAGTGTAATGAGGTGAATTACCAGCATGACATCTTTAATTGTACTATTTCAGCCATAAAGACCTGCTTTTTAGATAACTGAAATAGTCTATTCATCTTATTTATTATATAACTGTCTGAACTGTCTGTTTTCTTAGTTCTAAGATCAATTTTTACTTTTAGCTTGTGTACATGTTCTGAATTATTCAATATCGTTGATATTTGTTGTAAACTTTGGTTAAAACTGTTATTTTTAATTTACTTATTGTTACTCTTAAGTTGCTTTTTGTCCTGTTCTGTAGTTAGGTGTAAACCTGTTTGAACAGTAAATAAATAAATAAATAAATAAATAAAATAAATAAATAATTATGTTTTACTGTTAATTTTCTTCCAAAGTTTTGGCGTCATTTCCTCCGCACCGCATTAGTATTTTACACCAAATTCATTTCGGTTTTTATTTGTTGAATAATATCAATATTTACTTAGAATTATTATTTATTTTGTAGTTCCAAAGACACATCATTAGCCTCATAAAGGAGAGAAAACTAAGCAAGTTAGCTCTAATTCACTTATTGGGTGCTATTAGCCAAGTTTCTGAAAGTTTTCGATTTATTTTGCCCTTACTGAAACTTTGCTGACAAGTTAAAAGCCTTTTGGACTGAAATAAAATTACCTCTGAGCGTGTAAAATTCTGGCGAAAGGAATTTCAACTGCCTCGATACCCCTTCGTTATCTACCGGAGGGTGAATATTTGTCAGTATTAAACGGAAATAGTAATTTAATAGTGTGTATTCAAGATGTTGGAAGTGACTGGGTTTTGGGTCAGGATGTTTTAACACTGCATCAGTTGTTTCATATGATTCCAATGTAATTCGTAACACTGATTAATTGATATTTATCCATTTCATAAATCACAAAACCACCCACAAATATTATTACATCAAAAATGTTCCACAATGTGAGACTTGTTTTACTTGAAATAAATCAGGGGAACTTCTCATTTACTCTAAATTCCTAAATAAATATTTCCTTTTTTCTCTTTCCTCATAGTTTTTCTGTTTAGTGGTTACAGGCTTTGGTTGCCTGTTTAAGCAACAGCATGAAACTTATTATTAGTTATTGTTTTATAAACACATATCTGACAAAATTTAAGTTTAAATATTTTAATTGTGAGAGACTCCAATTAATTAATATTGAATTAAATTGATCAAGTTTACAAATTTCATCGAAATATTTAATCTAGTTTATTAGTTTTAAACAAAATATAACTTGTTTTCGATGTATTGGAAAATATATTTTTATAATAATTTGCCAATAATATGCTCATAACAGAATTATCTTGTTGATAATAATATCCTTCACTATTAGAATATTGCTCTTTCAAATTCTCACTTCTGATCAGTTAATAGGTGCTGCCCAATATGTGACTATCAATAAATTCATCATGGATCTATCTTGGAACACCTTTGAGTTTATTCGTATGTAACTTTACAAACAATTAAACTTACATTTTTAGTACATTTGAGGACTATACCTGTATATATTAGCATTTTCTGTAAATGACATTGTCATAGTTCACGATGCATTTCGTGTTTTTCGACTGTTAGTGATTGAACTGCTATGCAATGTCAATTTCTATGCTGGCTTCAGAAATACAATTTGACTAGCTATTTCCTGCATAATATAATGCCGAGAACTCCGTGCTTTTCGATATGTCTCAGCTGATCCACTACGGCGCTATCTACTGAACTGTCTGTTGCAGTACGCCCGCCTATAAACACTGTCGTATACGCTCTCAAACGTTCTAGAGTCAAACAGGATGGAAATATCGGTAATAATTTTTTTGACCAATCGTGCGATTAGGAAATAGTTTTCTGTAGCCCATGTTAAAGGAGAAATAGACTTTTGTTATTCACGCAAAATTTCAAGGTCTGCTTTTTTAGTAGCGTAAAACTAATATTAGACTGGTATCAGGGTGTTAATATTCTGCACTGAATATACATATAAGGGTTGTAGGCTAAGGCATTTTAAATACAGTATTTAGTTTACATCATCTTTTATATTTTTAACATGGTTCCTGAATATTTCTTTTCATTTATTTCATTTATAGCAACCAAATTTTTGGTAAATGACCTTTCGAAACATATATTTTTCACATGGTTTAGTTAATTGACTATTGTAAATAGGTTTTCAGAAAAATATAATAAATTCATGTAGAATTGATTAGATATTACAAAACATAAAAATAACAACATGTTTAACTTTATTCGTTATTTCGCCCTTGTTCGGAAGGTAATTTTAAGGGTACACCAAACACACTGAATAGCTATTAAACCAGCAACATTGTCAACGTTATTGTTTCCTGACTGGGTATTTCATATGCTTCAAGACATTTACAAATAATCTATAGTAACCAGAATTTATTGTTACCAGTGGATTGTTGTAGTACCCTTTGTACGAGTTCTCGGCAATTTACTACCTAAGCATGTGTCACATCTCCGGCACCAGGTCGTCAAAGTAATTAGCCAGTAGAAACACGGATAGTCTTATTCCAATCCGAATGACCTCGGATAATCCCTTTATGTACTCCTGTCAGGAAATCGGGTGCTGTTTTCTTTCGGACCACCTTGGCTGGGAGTATAATTAGGTCCACAAAGAATTCACGACGCCCGAATGGCTAGCTATCTCGTCCTATTGAGACTTGAGTGCCCCTTGCTTCATCAGTCTTCTTGATAAGGCATCTGCTTTTTATGCAAATGGCTGGAACGACATTCTACATTGAAGTTACTTAGTGCAGTAACTTCTCCATCCACTTGGCAAATTGTCCCTGTGGCGCTTTCATGCACAAAAGCTACTTGAGAGTGGCACCTGCGGTTCTTATAAAGAAGTGATGACCACAAAGATATTCTTGAAAATAGTCTACATATTATTACAAGTTCTTTCCTGATGACATAGTAATTATATTATATAATATATATATATATATATATATATATATATATATATATATATATCATCATATCATCATATGCAGCTAATTTCGACCATTATTTTATGGTGTAGCCTGTCTTACATATTCGTTTCGCAAATCTCTCCATGTTGTTCTGTTGTACGCTTTTTGGGACCAGGTTATGCCTGCTATTTTCTTGATGTCATAGTCCCATCTTACATTGGGGCGTTTCCTTGGTCTTTTAACACCCCTAGGATACCAATGTGTGATTTTTGTTGACCACCTATTATCTTGTCTTCTTGCCAAATGCCCTGCCCATTGCCACTTCAGAGATTTCACTCTGTGGATAACATCTATTACCTGGGTTTTGTTCTTTATCCACTCTATTCTCTTCCGATCTCTTCTCGTTATTCCGATCATCTTTCCGTAGACCTCTGTGCTACTTGTAGTTTTCTTGTGAGTTCGGTTTTCAGAATCCAGGTTTCACAACCGTATGTCAGTACTGGTAGAACACACTGATCAAATACTTTCTTCTTAAGGCGGAATGCCATTCGTGACTTGAAGATTATGGAGTTGCTTCCAAACGTCATCCGTGCAAGTTTGATCCTTCTGTTTATTTCTGGTAGTAGCGAACCTGATATGTGTATTAATTGACCTAGGTATATATATTGTTCTACTATTTCCAGAACTGTGTTATCTATTGTGATGTCTTGTGTGTCTATTAGTTCGTTGTACATTATCTTTGTTTTTCCGATATTTATTTTTAGGCCTATTTCATTGCTTACTCTGCTAAGTTCATTGATTTGATTTTGTAGTTCTCCTGCATTATTGGCAATTAGGACAATGTCATCGGCGAATCTCAGATGGTTTAGATATTCTCCATCTAGGTTCAGTGCTTTGTGGTCCCAGTCTAATCGTCGAAAGATACTCTCTAATGCCGCTGTGAATAGCTTCGGTGATATTGAGTCACCTTGTCTGACTCCTCTGTTAGTAGGAAATTCACGGCTGCCTTCGTATATTCTGATTTTGGCTTTGGCTTCCTTGTATATATTAGCCAAAGTTTCTAGGTATGGCTTATCTACACCTTGTTCACTCAGGGCGTTGATTACCGCCTTCGGATATATAGTGTCGAACGCTTTTTCGAAGTCAATGAAGGCCAAGGCAAGTGGTATTTGATATTCTCTAGTTCCACTGATAACTTCTCTTATAGTGTGTATGTGATCGATTGTGGTGAAGCCACTACGAAATCCGGCTTGTTCTCGGGGTTGAGCGGAATCTAGTGTACTCTGTATTCTGTTTTGTATGATTTTAGTGAATATTTTGTACACTACCGGCAGGAGACTTATCGGTCTGTAGTTCCGAATGTCTTCTTTATTGCCTTTCTTATGGATTAATACTATGAGGGCGCTATTCCATTTTTCTGGGATGTTTCTGGTTCTTAGGCAATTCTTATATATTTTGGCTAGGCGTTTCCATGCTTCTCTACCAGCGTATTTTAGTAGTTCAGCCGTTACTGCGTCGTTACCTGCTGTCTTGCCATTTTTCATTTTATTGACCGCTGATTCCACTTCCTCCACAAGTATTTCCGGTATTTCTTCTTTCGTCAGCTGTATTTCCAGAGATGCGGGCTTTGTATAGATCCTTGTAGAATTTCGTGACATGCTCCATTATTTTGTGTCTATCCGTTATTCTGATATTTTCTTCTGTCAATGCGATTACTTGTCTTTTTCCAATTATCAATGCTTTCTTAGCGTTTTTATAACTTTTCCGATTTTCAATTGCAGTTTCTACCAATTTTTCGTTGTATTTTTTGATTTCCTCTGCAATTTTCTTTCTTATTGTCTTGCATAGTTCACTGTATTCTATGCGTTGGATGTCTGTTGTCCTTTTCAGTTCTCTTCTTTTCTGAAGCAACGCCTTTGTTTCCGAACTAAGCTCCTCGTGTTCGTTTCGTTGTTGGCTTCCGCCTATTTCTTTAGCACAGGTCAGTATTGTATTCATTACTTGTGTGTTGTCTTGTTGTTCCCGGAGCTTCTCTTTTATCAGCGTCTGATAATTTTCAGAATTTTCTTTCAGGTTGTTAATGTCTATGCTAGTAGCGGGCGTCTTCCTAGTAAGTTTAAATCTCTCCAGTTTCGTATTAAGGACAATCCTTGCTCTGACAAGTCTGTGATCGCTTCCTGTCCTGAATTTATTTATTGTGCTTACATCTTTGATGGTATTAATCTTGTTTGTCAGGACAAACTCAATTTCATTTTTGACTGACGCATTTGGAGCTTCCCAAGTCCATTTCCTATTAGAATTTTTCTTGAAGAAGGAGTTTGATATGTACATTTTCTGATAGTGTGCGAACTGTACTAATCTCTCACCTCTTTCGTTTCGTTCACTGAACCCGAAGTTCCCCACTGATCCTTCTCGGTCTTGTTTTTTCCCTATTTTCGCGTTGAAGTCGCCGATAATGTATTTGAAATGGCTGTTGTTGGTATCTAAGGCCCCTTTGATTTCGCTGTATAGTTGTTCGATTTCTTCGTCAGAATGGCTAATTGTTGGGGCGTAAACTTGTATTATTTGAATAGAGTATCTTTTCGAAAGCGAAAATGTTAGACTTGCGACTCTGTCTGATGTTCCGGACACGCCTATAATTTTATCGGTCCATCTCTTATGGATGAGGAATCCAACACCACTAGTTTTTCCTGTTGGTGTTCCTCGGTGGTATAGGAGGTTGCCTGATTCAAGTGTTATTAGCTCTTCGTTTTTCCTCCTAACTTCACTTATGCCAATGATATCCAACTTGATTTTTACTGCCTCTTGTTCTAATTCTACAATTCTAGCTTGGTTCGAGAGTGTTCGGCAGTTATATGTTGCTAGATGTAGTGTAGTCGAATGTTTGCCTCCCCCAGAATCCTTGAGGCAGACCGGTTTCCCGGTGTGGGATTGCTTACCCACCTGGGGTACAATTCCGTGAGTTTTGTAATTCGACATGTTTGATGTTCTGAGGCATACCTTACCACGCTGCCTCAATGCGGGTTGGTAAGGGGCAATGATTCTTTTTCTCATGGATTTTGCCAGTTACCAGAGACGACCGTACCCCCGAGATGATGTCACGTCTTTTTTTATTAATTAAAAGCCGTGGCATGGCTGGGATTCGAACCCGGGTACGAGACTCGGTTCAGCCTCCGAATTAGTGAAATGTTGGAGGTTCGAGCACATTCCCTCTGCGCTACCGGGGGTCTATATATATATATATATATATATATATATATATATATATAAATTCTCCTACGTACAAAAGAATGAGTAATTATAGTGCTTTTAATAACTGGGCTGCTGCCATCTGTGCAAAATTCTCGGACAGATACCTGAGGGCTGGTAAGGAGTAGTCAGCATTCGCTGCTGTCTGATCGGATTTTCCTTGATCGGTAAGGCTGTTGCCTTGACGAATCTTGTCCGCCTAGAACGCTAACGTTCTCCTCTGGGTTCAGTTCTTTTTTTCCGTTGAAGGAATAAAAAGATAACAACACTTGAAGGGGTGACTAAGTAGATTCCTTTGTAGTTCAACATTCCTAAAACCCTTTATAAAACTATCGTAAACACTGGTCAGTTGCGTGCAAATAGAGAGACCACAAGTTATGGAACGGCTCATTAGCTTCTTGAATGATAGAATGATTGAAAAACTAATAAAATCATTCTCCTATAAAATATATTCTCGTTGCCATCGATTAAATTATAACTACATTAGGATAAGCGCCGAGCATATATACTTTTTCTTCTGAACATACTTATCACCTGTACAAAATAACACACGATTGACATCAGTGCATGTGAATTTAGGACCTCAATGTTATCTTCCCCGTGTGTTTCCTATATAACTACAAGACAATTTATTTAACGAAAATCAGCTTTATGTCTAATTGGAATTACCTCATTTTTATAAATGTCAAATTGAGCGATTGAGTTTTTAACGACAACGAGGAACAACAAAGATTTAATGGGACCGTTTTCTTTCTCGAAACTTATTGTATCGAGGAATACGGGCAGTTTATTGCGATCATGTCATAGAGCGTCGATCAGACAACTGCAATAAATTCATTCATTTCAGATATTTTACATGATTAGAACAAAACTAGCGACCCGTCCGTCATCCCACGGGTAGTGTCGTATTAACTTGTTTCGTCGGGCATAACATTTAAATGTAAGGTATGTTTATCATACTTGGAGTATTTGTCATGTATTTCATTTCCCATCCTGCAAATATTTGAAGTCAATTGAATTAATGTTACTAACTCCTAAGATATTAATTGAAGTTCTAAGGTGTAGACCACTTCTAATGTGCATGAAATGTTTAAGGTAGCTAACGTATTTATTTTGATAAGGATTAACAGGACATCTGTAAAAATTGGTATAAGCAATAACCAGCGTGATTGGGATGTCTGTATTTTAAGGATAGCTTATAGTATAAAATACAGACATCCCAATCACGCTGGTTATTGCTGACGACCTTGGATAGGTGTTGTTCCAAGGTCCTGTTGAATCTTTCCACCATTCCGTCTGACTGTGGGTGTAATGGTGTTGTTCTCGTTTTCCTGATCCCCAACATCGTGCAGACCTTCTGGAATACATTTGATTCGTAGTTACGCCCCTGGTCTGAATGTAATTCCATCGGGACGCCAAACCTGTTGAATAGTTGTTCTACTAGCACCGTCGCTACCGTGGTTGCCTTTTGGTTTGGTATCGCATATGCTTCAGGCTATTTGCTGAAGTAATCCATTGCTACCAGAATGTATTTGTTCCCCCTCTCAGACTCGGGAAACGGACCGGCGACATCGATGGCAATTCTCTCAAATGGGACGCCCACATTGTACTGCTGCATTCTGCCCTTGGTCCGGGTCTTCGGGCCCTTACTGGCTGCACAGGTGGCACATTTGCGGCACCAAGCTCTGACGTCTTCGAAGTAATTCACCCAGTAGTACTGCTGGCGAACTTTGTCAAGGGTTTTATTCATGCCCAGGTGGCCTCCGGTAATCCCATCATTTACTTCGGTCAGGATGGCTGGTACCTTTCTCTTCGGAACTACCAGTTGGGACTTAGTTTCTCGTCCATCAGCGCTTTCCCAGACTCGCTTGAAAATTCCATTGTATACTCTTAGAGAGTCCCATTGAGCCAATAAAGATTTCCGTCTTCAAACAATGCTTGCATTCCGCTCTACAGGTTCTTCTGGATAGGGCATCGGCATTATTGTGCAAACGGCCGGCACGGTGTTCCACCTTGAAGTCGTATTGCTGTAATTTCTCCATCCATCTGGCCAGTTGTCCTTCCGGTGTCCTTATGTCCAGCAGCCATTTGAGTGCGGCATGATTAAGAAATGACGACCATAGAGGTATTTGTGGAAATGGTCTACAGCCCTTATTATTGCAAGAAGTTCTTTTCTGGTGACGCAATAATTTCTTTCCGGTTTCGAGAATCCACGGCTGTAATACTCGATCACTCTCTCTTCACCATCTTGCACCTGGGATAGGACGGCCCCCAAACCTGTGTTGCTGGTGTCGGTGTCTAAGATGAACTTGCCGGACTGTATAGGAAAGGCTACTAGGATTGGGCTGGAACATAGTGCTGCCTTCAGTCGCCTGAATGATGATTCGCAATATTGATTCCAATGGAAGGTCTCTTTCTCAGTGGTCTGCCGATGTATCTGTAAATCGCCTGTAGTAGGAACATAGGCTCAAGAAGCTTCGGAGTTCATGCTTGTCTCTGGGGACTGGCCAATCACGGATGGCTTCTATCTTGTCTTCGTTGGTGCGGATTCCTGACTCGGACACGACGTGGCCCAAAAACTCTTTTGGAACAAGGAGCACTTCTTCGGGTTGAGTCTCAGGTTGGCATTATTAATTCTGGAGAATAATTCGTCCAGGTTCTTCAGATGGTCGTCGAATGTCTGACCCATGACTAGAATGTCGTCGAGGTATACTAAGCACGTCCTCCATGTTAACCCGTTCAGTACATACTCCATTAGCCTCTCAAATGTAGTGGGTGCATTACATAACCCAAAGTGCATGACCGTGAACTGAAACAGCCCTTTACTGGTGGAGAACGCTGTCTTCTCTCTGTCGTTTGCGTGTAGACCAACCTGCCAATATCCACTTTTTAGGTCTAGTGTGGAGAACCAACGGGGGCCTGCTAGTGTCTTTGACCCATAGATTCGGGGTAGTGGATAGCTGTCTTTCTTCGTCATTCAGGTTTCTGTAATCCACACAAAATCTGGTCGTTCCATCCTTCTTTTTAACTAGCACGACGAGAGCAGACCATGGGCTGATGAATGACCCAATAATTCCATTTTGTAACATGGACTCGATGTTTTCCTCGACTGCCTGTTGTTGCCCCAATGGTAGTCGTCTAGGTGGTATTCTGATGGGTTGAGCCTTTCCAGTATCTATTCGATGCTGGATGATGTTGGTGCGACCGGTGGTTCCATCTTGACTGTTAAAAATTTGCCAGTGCTTTGTGATAAATTGTTTGGCTTTCTTCTGGTTCTCTGGTGTCAGGTGTGTCAAATGGTCAGCAAACTGTTGTAGGAACTCTTTACTGGGCTCTGTCTCCTTCACCAACGTCTGGTACTCTTCTTCGCAATTGATGATGATCTCTACGGGTCGAAACAAGCCATCTCTTGACCATTGGCAATTCTAATGTGGTTGTTGGACAAATTCAGGACTCTGATTGGTATATCTGGTCCGGTTTTAACTATAGCCCGTCCAACTAAGTAGTCATGAGCTGAGTGTACGGGCTCCACCATTCCAACGCAGCTCCCAGGATTGCTGTCTAAGTGCCCAGGAATAATCTGTTCCGTTCGACCGAGAATTCTAGCTGAAGACTTTGCCACAATTTTTATGGAGGTGACTGAACTGTTGACGGGCCGTGTCAATACAAATTCCTCATTTAGGAACCGAAGAACATCATATCTCGGGTCGAACATAAATCCATGTTGGCTAATTAGGTCCATTCCCAGTATAAAATCGTCCTCAATACTCGCTACCAGGACCCTATGCCGGATCATGTTGTCTCCTATCTGTAGCACAACGTCTGCCTCACCCTGTATTGACATGGACTCGCCGGTGACTGTTCTGAGCTGGATGTTATTGGTAACTGGCCGAATTTCTGATGTTCTCAAAACCCTGGACTTGGCATTGGACACAGCGGCGCCAGTGTTGATAGTGATGGTAACTGCTCGCCCATTGATGGTGCCTCTGATAACTAGGCTGCCGCTATCTCGGCAAAATCCCCGGATGGATAACGTTTTGGGGCCTGGTGGAGGGACAGTCAGCATTCGCCCCCTATGCTGACTGGCTGACGGTCCCTGGACATGTGGCTGTTCTGTTGGTTATCCCTGGTCGGTGATCGTTCAGGTGGCCTCACTCGACAATCACGTTGGAAGTGTCCTGTCAGTCCGCAGCGGTAACATGCCCCTCTGGTGCCAGTTCTTTGTGACCGTTCTAATATTTTGTTCAGACCAGCCAGCAGCGCTTGAAATGGTGACTTTGACTCTTCCTGGTTGACGGAAACTGCTCGGACCCACGGCTTGGACATGTTCATGACGGCCTCTACTTCCAAAGCCCGAAGTAGAGCTTCATTACTTTTCTTGACGCCACTTAGTCTTAGATTTCGTTGTACTTTCACATCTCTGATGCCGTTTATGAAACTCTGTGTTCCCAACTGGTCTTTCGTTTCCTCTGGCAGGTCTGGGTAGGACAAGTGAACTAACCATCTAATCTCTGCTTGGAATTCTTGAAGGCTTTTACCGGATTTTTGCGTTTTCCCACTGAGTTGGACTTGGTATACCTGGCTCAAGGATTGATTGTCGTAACGTTTGTCCAGGATGGCGATGATCTTGTCGAAATTGCCTTATTCCTCGACTGGAATGCTTTGGAGGAGTTCTAGGGCCGGACCTCTTAACGAAATTACCAGAGAAGTAGATTTTTCTTGATTATCCCATCCATTAGCTGTAGCAACGGCCCCAAATTGCCGTTTATACATGGGCCAAGATGAACTGCCGTCGAATGAGGGTGGTTTACTAAATGAACCTTTGGTACTCACGGTGTTCTGGTATTTTCCTCGCTGTAAGTCCTGTTGCATTTTTTTAAATTTCTGTTTCTAGTTTATTTTGGATGGCACTGATTTTATCTTGTAGTTCACTGTGTACTGTTTGCTTGATGGAACTGATTTGATCTTGAACTGTGTCTTGAATTGAACTGATTTCAAATTTTACCTGACTTTGGATGGAATCGAGATCATCTACTTTTGTTTCAAGAGTATCCACGGTATTTTTTATGGTCTTAATGTCATCATTTATATCTTTTATATCTGACTCAACTATTTGCATTCGTTCATTAACTGTTTCATTAACTTGTCCTACTATTTGCATTTGTCTTTTTTCTTCAGTTATTTTAAATTCATTTTGTCTGTGTTCATCTAATAATTTAAATTCATTTTGTCGTTTTAATTCAAGTTGATCTTGTTTTTCTACAAATTTCGAGAATAATCCTTCTATTAAATTATGTTGTTTTTCTTCCATGGTAGTGACACGATTTTCTAATTCTATTTTACGTTTTTCATCAAAAGATTCTACTAACCTTTGTTGTATTTCTTCTGAATGTTGTTTTTCCTTCTTGTCACGTTTTTCTAGAATCTGGACTATTTTTTCATCCAGTCCCACCGTAACCTGTTTGATATATTTTTTGGTAGTTTCGTCGGTTTTTTCCATACTACGAGTTTCCATAAATCAAATTACGATTTTAACTCCACTTAATCCTCTACTTCTAATCACCAAATTTGTTGTAAATTCCGTGGGTTCAATTTAAAATTATAAAACTAATATTCACTTTCACTTTTCTAGAACTTTATTTACATCAAAACAGCTTATTCAAATATTACAATAACATTCCCATATACGCTAGTCGTCGCGGTATCACTGAACTCTCCATCGTGGTTGCTTCCTTTATAAGCCCAGCATAGAAAATTCTCGTAAAAATCATCATCACTCCTACAGGTGCGGAGTCTTTTCGAGAACCATTTTTTTTATCTCAAAGCGTTTGTTGTCGTACTGAAATGAAACAGGGTCGGCTTTGGGTAAATTTCGTAACAATATGGAATCCCAGACTATTTGATAGACATATAAATGCGGAGCGTTCTACAAAACAATGTTTTATTAGATCTGAGATAGATTATACATCTCAAGGAGATATTTGGTTGCATAGTTTAATCTTTGCTCAAGCATTTATGTGTCCGTTCTTTGTAGATTATAGAAAATTTTGAGTTATGCTATTAGTGTTCCTGAATATAGAATAATTAGTATTTTGTAGTTTATCTTTCTCAATCTTTGTAATATTTGAATTACATAACAGTTTAAATTAAAATTGTCTAGGCCGTGTCTAGTCAGGAAATATATTAGTTTAACTTTTGTCGATTTTCATTCAACCTTCAATTCTTGGATTTCTCTTCCAATATGTTATATCCATACTATTCTTCTTTTGGAGTATTTCTTGAAATAATAGAAAACGCTTTCTCAATACCTAACTCTATCGGAGTTATTCCGGATCTCGACTTCTTTCAACTCGGAAGGGATATTATTGGATTCCTGATCCAAGTAGTCATATATCTGAGCTCAATGTCTTATATCGGGTACTGTGGAAATGATCCTTTTATAAATGATTTGTTGAAAAGTATTTGATATATGTTGCCTCGAAATAGAAATTTCAATTTTCTTTTATTATTAAAAGGAGGAGGTTATCAATTCGCCGGCACGTGTTTGTATGTATGCTCAGTGATTATTCAAAAACGGCTTGGGTAATTTTGATGATTTAAACAGCATTATATTAAAGAATATTACAGAAAGGTACCATCATATTATTTTCTATAATGTAAGATGTACGGTTTTCCAGAAAATAAAAAAAACAGTAATTAAGGGACTACAATTCAGTGAATTTTAATGAATGTACACTGTTTTCTCTAAAACAGCTCAATCAGTTTGAATATTTCAAATTGTATTCGATAAAGACATGTTCCCGCTTGATTCCCTATAATTGTCTATAAGGTAAAACATACCGTTTTTTGGAAAATCGGAAAAATATGGTCGAAAAAAACGGTAAATATCAATGTCAAATTTTATCATAAATATTTAGCTTAAATGTCAATATTTGCCATTAAAATATAGGGTGTTTGTAATGGTTTTTATTTTAGGGGGCTTGCAGTCGTGTGACATGGCACAAAATATTCCATTAGTAATCGAAAACGAAATTGTCATGTGAGCGATCTTTTCTATAAGGTATATTGTAGTATGTGTGTTTGTGTGTGTGCTTGTGCGTGCATTGAAATTCAAGCAGCAAGCAATGTGCGCAGTTGGGATATAGGGCGAAGTAAAATTACAGTAATACAGGTGGGTTCAAAAAATCTTACAAATAAATGTGATATTGAGTAGCACATCAGCATTACTAGGCTGGTTAAAAATTTAAGGTAGAATAGAATTCAAATTCTACTAGGTGGTTTAAAAAATGTTGTATTGGGTGGTATATAAGTAGTTGCGTACATAGGTGGTTGAAATAAGAGTGAAGTAAAACTATAATTAAAGAGAGTGGATCAAAAAACATTTGAAAAACTTTTAAATAAGCATATTCAGTAAGTATATTTGATTTATAGGGCGGAGGATTCAAAAATATGTTAGAAGCAGTTGCATATACAGGATGGTTGAAATATAAGGTGGAGTGGAATTATACTTATACAAGGTGGATAAAAAAATATTATAGTGTAGAACATAAGTAGTTGTTTATGCTTGAGATAATGAACGAAGTAAAATTATAGGTATACAGGGTGATGTAAACAATAGAAAAATAGAAACAGTTAATTGGGTGGAGAGGATTAATACTTATACAGAGCGCGTGCAACATTGTGTGGAGTTCAATTATAGTTGTTCAGGGTGGTTCCGAAAATGATAGAATTTGTATGGGGTGACCAATACACAGAAATATGTAAATGGTTGTTGCAATATAGGGTGCATTAGAGTTATACATATAGAAAGTGGTCCAAATAATAAAACAAGTAAAAAACTTAAATAATAGTGGAAAATATAGAAAAAAATACTAATTAGAGAGTTGGAGAAAGAGAGAGAGAGATAAGAATGTGCTAAAATTATCAACAGAATTGTATCTTAAATGAGATAAAAAAAGGATATATATCGGAAAATAGTGATTGAGTATACAGGGTGGTTTTTTTTGATGATCAGTATGGGGATCTCGGAAACTAGCGGAGATAGAGCCATGGTTAAATTGGGAAAGATTTCCAGTTTTAGTGGCCCAATTTAATGACACTTTCGGATTTTTGTAAAATGTCATGGCTTGCTAGATATTTTGAAAAAACGAAATTCTGTCGATTTAGTCAAATCCCTCTAGCTCCTTTGTTTTGAATTTTATAAAAAAAGTATAAATATCAACATTGAAGGGAATTGTATCCCGAATATGACTGTCATGTCCTCGTTTGCGTGACAGCTCTCGTTTTCAAGATATGAGACAAAACTATCTTTTTTTGAATGGAAACCATAGTTGGCTATGACCTCAAAAAATCGAACTTTTTTAGAACTTTTCAACTATATAATACTCGATATAGTTACTCATAAAAATAATAGAGTTATGGATGCTTTTCTCTCTTATTTTGACTTTTAACGTAGTTAGCTATGAAATAGATGGATTTATTAATAACTATTCCAAAAAACATTGAACGATTTTTTTATTAGGTATATCATATATAACGAAAAAACTAAATAAGTAGGTACTTACTAAAAACTTAAGAAATTAAAGTACATAATAATGGCTACAATTTATGTTCGAAAAGTCCACCATTGTTATTTAGACAAAAATTGCATCGTTTTAAGATTGGCATTACCGTTTTCCTCACAAACCGCCTGTCAATTTCTTCAATTGCTTATAATACCGCCTCGCTTAGGTCACCAACTGTCTCATACTTTCTTTTGTATTCTTTGTTTTTAGCCCACCACATAAATAGAAGTATATAACTGTCAAATCGGGAGACCGGGGAGGCCATTCCCGTGTGCCATTTCTTCTTATCCAAGAGTTTGGATAGATATTATCTAAGTATTGTCTTACTAATAACGAGTTATGAACAGGTGCTCCATCATGTTGGAACCATTCAATTTCTAAACAAGTTCTCAAATTCAAATTATGCAATATATCTTGAAAAGTGTATTGCAAGAAATGCAAGTAGCGCTCCCCAGTAAGTGATTTGTCATACACAAAAGGCCCCAGAATAGTAGACCCTATGATACCACACCAAACATTAAAACCAAATTTTATTGGGGGTCGTCTTTGTTCTACATGGAAAGGGTTTTCTTTAGCCCAGATATGCTTATTGTGTCTATTGAACATACCGCAGTTAGTAAATTTAGTTTCATCTGACCATAACACCTTTAATGGAAACTGTGATTGTCAATGTACATGTCTCTAAACCATGTACAAAACAAAATACGTCGATGTTCGTCACCAGCATGCAAAGTTTGAGAAACTGAAAGTTTGTACGGGTATAAATTCTGCGCTTTCAGTACCTTAACTACAGTTCGTTGAGATGTGCTAGCTTCTGCCGCAATTTCACGAGTTGATGCAGATGAATTTTGATTTACTATTGCCAAAACATTTATTTGTGCTGCTTCGTTAATTTGATTACGTTCCTTTGGTGGTTTAGTAAAAAATCCATATCTGCGTAAACTATAGTAAAGCCTCTTAAATGTACATCGAGCAGGTTGACGACGATTAAAATATCTATGAAAGTATTCCTCAGCTGCACGAACTGAATTATTATGGCATATGATATAACATTCCACCATATTCAGTTTTTCTTCGCTAGAATATTCCATTATTTCACGAAAACTTGTCAATATCGACTGTCAGTTCAGGACTACTAATGGAATTACTCTCAAATGAGGCAACATCAAAGTGAAAATAATCTTTTTCATGGCTACCTACGTTATAAGTGAAAATAAGAGAGAAAAGAATCCATAACTCCGTTAATTATGAATAGCTTTATCGAATATTATACCGTTGAAAAGCTCTAAAAGTGTCCAATTTTTTAAGGTTATAGCTAACTATGGTTTCCATTAAAAAAAAAGATAAGTTTGTTTCATATCTCGAAAACGAGAGCTGTTACCCGAACGAGGACATGACAATCATGTTCGGGATACAATTCCCTTCAATTTTGATATTTACACTTTTTTATAAAATCAAAAACAAAGGAGTTAGAGGGATTTCACTAAATTGGCAGAATTTCGTTTTTTTTTCAAAATATCTAGTAAGCCATGACTTTTTACAAAAATCCGAAAGTGTTATTAAGTTGGGCCAGTAAAACTGCAAATCTTTCCCAATTTAACCATTGCTCTATCTCCGCTAGTTTCCGAGATCCCCATACTGATCATAAAAAAAACTCACCCTGTATATGGTTTTTATTTTAAGCGATTTCAAGGTTCTTTTTTAAATATCAATTGTTGTGAATATATTTCTGTTTTAGCGTTGTACAAAAATCATAAACCGCTCTATTATCGTAGGTGCTAATTATTCATGCAAGTAAATTGTATACAAATAATATAGGAAAAATTTTAAGTGTTTGTCAGAAGCGTAAGAGTAGCAGGCCTACCTTTCCCGATCACACTCAAATTAATTAATTTAATCTGACTAAAATACTATATTTGAATATAACATCTTATTTTGAAACAATTAATTTTTTTATATAATCTGTATCATGAGTAACCTAAATTGGACGACAGATGCCAATTATAGGCATTTAAAACTTATTTAGTTCTATTTTCAACTGCCATATTTCCAATATCATAATTAAATAAATGAATGAATACATTCCATTATGTAATTTCATTTCTATGGAACAAGCTCGTAGTACACTGTAGTACTTAAAGTGAGACATTGATTGGAAATTTAACGTCTTATTAACTTACGCTACAGATGATGCCCAAAGTAACCAGAAAATTCGGCAGATGTAATTGATATTGTCCTCATAGCTGATAAACATCTACAATTGTATATCAATTTGTTTGGAAGTTGTGAACTTTCATAGTTTTTGTTGCATTCCAGATTTTTTCGCGACAAATTAGATTAACGCAGAACGAATTCGTCGTAAAAATAAAAGTTGTTAGGAACATTACCTTATATTTTAGAGTTTTATACAAATTCGTACTAAAAATATAAAATTATATTGCAAATAACAAAGTAAATTGCAACCTACGGTTGGAAATATTTTAGTTAAATAAACCATTCTCGAGAAGCCCTAAACTCAAATTTTGAATTCTCTAACCTGTTTGGTTTCCCCAATACGCCTGATGTATCACCGCGTTTGAAGAATCCGTTATTCCATCTCAAATGAGCCACTTTGAATATCTTGATTATATTCAAAACTATTGCAATAAAAAAAAACAGGTCGATTTTGGTTTCGATGGGGAAATTTTTTACTCTCTTCGAGGTGTCATTCCTTTGTACGCAAGACACTATATATTATATAATAATATATATTGTTTCTGGTCGGGAACCTTCATCAGTTGCGCTTCCCACAATTGAATGTCCTCTCAAGACTTCTTTATGCATTTGATGAATTTCGTTAAATGTGAAGACGCGAAAATCCTAGATGTCGGTCTTACATCTCGCGTCTTCAAATTTAGGGAATTTTTTTATGTGAATTAGCGCTTGCGAGCATTCAACACAAACAAGCCAATTCGATGACCTTGAGATTTGAGATAGGGAAAATAGATGTTGTCGTATAACATTTGAAAGGCCTTTTTACGGACTATACCGTCGTAATAAAATTGTTTTATTGCAATTTCTGTACATGTAATCATAAAAGAGTATTAAAAAAAAAGAATTTACATTACAATACAATGCCTTTAAAGCAAATGTTCAAAGTGTCTTCCATTGACTCCCATACAATAGTACAATCTTGAATGAAAGCCGTCTCTGACATGGTTCAGCATAGTCGGTGTTATCTGACGACACTCCGCTATAATTTGTTGACCCAGTTCGACCAAATTCTCAGGCTGAGTTATAAAAATTTTGGATTTAACATGTCCCCAAAAAAAAATCCAAAGGGTCCAGATCAAGTGATCGGGCAGGCCATTCTATAGAACTTATTCTTCCAATCCAGCGACTAAGGTATTCCAAATCGAGGTATTGACGAACTGATGCGGCGGAGTGAGGAGGAACTCCATCTTGTTGGAAATGCAATTGCTCTTCATATAGTAGAGGATCATTTTCTAATGTTTCTATTATCAATGCATTAATGTCATTTTCCAATATATTGTGATAAATTTCACCATTTAAATTACCAGGAATAAACAGGGGTCCAATTAGATAATTTCCCAAAATGCCTGCCCAACCGTTTAGTTTTACTGGATGTTGACTATGAACTTCTGGAAATAAATGAGGATTAGTATCACTCCAAAATCTACAGTTAAGTCCGTTAACCTCCCCATGAAGTGAAATAGTGCACTCGTCCGAAAAGTAAACATTGTACAAGAAATTTGGGTTTTCGATCAAACGCTAGGTCATAATATAATAAAACTCTTGCCTTCGATCCCAATTTTCCTCATTCAGTTCAGGAAGTAATTTAATTTTGTACGGATGGAATTTGTACTAATGCAAAATTCTAAAATCGTTAGTTTTGCTAATACCGGGAGCTGCAGAGATTTGGTGGACTGCGTGTTTGGTCTAAGTTGGACATGGCCCAATGTAGTCACAGCTACCCCTTCCTCATTTATAATTCCAATGGGACCTCTTTTTTTATTCATTACTGAGCCCGTCTCAACAAATTTTAAAATCAACTCCAATACGTATTTATGACGAACGTTACGTTCGGGATGGTTTTGGTTATAAACCCTTGCAGCAGATCAAGCAAAATTTTGATTTTGTAATAAAGACTTACCAGCTCAACACGTTCTTGCAATGTGTAATTGTAATAATTATCTCTTAAATTTTCAACAATTCAGTAAAGTAATAACTTGACAGGTAAAATACAATGCTTCAAATGATCGCATAATGGTTAGAGCAGATAAACAAACTTGCTGTAATTATCAACAAAAAATAATGTAAAATAAATAAATGTTTACATTTAATGTTTTTCTTGTATTGTGTGTTATTACTATAAAAGAACTCCTTTTTAATACTTTTCCATGTTGTCGTATATCAAATGATATACGGCAACACCTATTGTCCCTATCTCAAATCTCAAGGTCATTGAATTGGCCTGTTTATGTTGAATGCGCGCAAGAGTTAATTCACCTCAAAAAATTTCCCCCTCGAAACAAAAATCGACCTGTTTTTCTTATAACAATAGTTTTGAAAATAACCAAGATATTCAAGGTGGCTCGTTTGAAATGGAATACCCTGTATATAGATTTGTTTTTAAATTTTCGCGGGCACTAAATGTTTTAGGTGGTTTCCGGGAATTCATCCGCGTAGTTGATAACTGATCTCTGCCCGGATCGATGGTAAAATGTCGACGTTTCGGCAGAGTCACATCTGCCCTCTTCAGGTCGGTTCCCATAATTCTCGTAGCCTTCAGCTTTCGCTTCTAGTTACTCGAATACTAAGATTTTCTGAAGCGAGCGCGCTGTTATATAGTCGCGGCTCGGCGCCTATCGGTTGACACCGCGAACGGCTGCGTGTGATTGGCCCTTGGCGCTCAGCGGGCACGGCTCCATCCTGCTGATTTGTTATTTCCGGTTGAGTTGTTATTGGACGGGTCCGGGCCAGTACGGTGTTTAATAGGATTTTCCAACAATTCGATAAGTTCTGAATTTGCGTGCGTGCGTTTAGACTGTGAGGTCTCTTCGCTATTTCAATTGCCTCTCTTACGAGTCTTGACTTCGGGTGTTCTATATTTGCCAGTACTCTGGTGTTCTCAAAGTCTATTCGGTGTGACTTCGTGGTGGCGTGTTCCGCAATGGATGTTGTTTTTTCCTGCTTTCTTACAGCCTTCTGGTGTTCATCACGTCTAGTTTGAATTCTTCTATTAGTTTGCCCCACATAGGTTTTATGACAGTCTGCACATGGAATCTCGTACACTCCCTGTTGTTCTAAAGGGATCCTCGTCTTCGGAGTCCTCAACACCGTGCTTATTTTTCTTTCTGTATTGAAAATAGTATCTATATTGTGTCTCCGTAGAATTCTTGCAATACTGTCCGTGGTCCCCTTGACATACGGTAAATAAGCCTTGGTTATTGGTGTCTCATGCTCCTCGTCTCTTTGTCTCGGTTTTGACTTTAGGGCTCTTTGTATATTTCGGTCTGTAAATCCGTTTTGTCTCAGAGCTGTTTTTAAACTGTCAATTTCCTGTTTGATGTTACCCTGGTCAGCTAGCCTTTGTGATCTGGTTACTAAAGTCTTGACGACGGCTTGTAGTTGGGCTGGGTGGTGATGAGAATTAGCATGAAGGTATCTGTTGGTGTGAGTTCCTTTCCTATATAATGCATAGCCAAGGGTTCCATCTTGCTTCCTATTTATGACAACATCAAAGAATGGCAGTTGATTGTTGGCTTCAACCCCCATGGTAAATTTTATTTTGAGATGGATGCCATTGAGGTGTTCCCTCCCATGAGGCCAAATCACAAATGTATCATCTACATATCGCAACTACAAACTGGGTTTAAAAGTTGTTGTTCTTAGTGCCAACTCCTCAAAGTTCTCCATAAAAAGGTTCGCTATAACTGGTGAGAGCGGCGATCCCATTGGAGCTCCTTCCACTTGTTTGTATCGTTGGTTCTCGTAAACAAAATAGGTGTTCATCAGACAGTGCCTTGTTAAGTCTACAAGGTGTTGAGGTGGTTTGAAAATAGTATCTATATTGTGTCTCCGTAGAATTCTTGCAATACTGTCCGTTGTCCCCTTGACATACGGTAAATAAGCCTTGGTTATTGGTGTCTCATGCTCCTCGTCTCTTTGTCTCGGATTTGACTTTAGGGCTCTTTGTATATTTCGGTCTGTAAATCCGTTTTGTCTCAGAGCTGTTTTTAAACTGTCAATTTCCTGTTTGATGTTACCCTGGTCAGCTAGCCTTTGTGATTGGTTACTAAAGTCTTGACGACGGCTTGTAGTTGGGCTGGGTGGTGATGAGAATTAGCATGAAGGTATCTGTTGGTGTGAGTTGCTTTCCTATATACTGCATAGCCAAGGGTTCCATCTTGCTTCCTATTTATGACAACATCAAAGAATGGCAGTTGATTGTTGGCTTCAACCCCATGGTAAATTTTATTTTGAGATGGACATTGATCTCCCATGAGGCCAAAACAAATGTATCATCTACATATCGCAACTACAAACTGGGTTTAAAAGTTGTTGTTCTTATGCCAACTCCTCAAAGCATAAAAAGGTTCGTTAACTGGTGAGAGCGGCGATCCCATTGGAGCTCCTTCCACTTGTTTGTCGTTGGCGTAAACAAAATAGGTGTTTCAGAACCCAGGTGGTTTGTATTTTTCTATTATGACATCCAAGGCTTCGTCGATAGGGATG
This sequence comes from Octodonta nipae, assembly GCA_034190945.1. NCBI lineage: Eukaryota > Metazoa > Arthropoda > Insecta > Coleoptera > Chrysomelidae > Octodonta > Octodonta nipae. Next base: position 142,596,487 of record CM067216.1, on the reverse strand, counting down.
TTGGTGAAAGGGACACTACGTCAAAACTTACAAGAAGACACTCTGGTTGTAAGACCGTTTTTCTAAGAATTTTATGTGTCGAATTTTTTACATATGAGTCTGCCCCCTCTGACGGTTGAGTTGTTGGGCTGGTTGGCTAGGTGTTGTGTTGGGGATCCAATTGAGCTTACTATTGGCCTCAAGGTGCACCTTCTTTATGTACTTTTGGCAACCCATAGAATTTCGGACATCTTTTTATTTATTTATTTATTTATTTATTTATTTATTTATTTATACAATAGGTCATCTTACAGGTTGAGGGAAACCCTTAATAAAGATGACACACAGTGACAAATAGAAAATTACAAATTCTCGAAATAATTAATTAACAACAAAGTTCCAACTTAACAATATCTAAAGAGAAAAACATAAAAACTATTAAATTATATTGTGGATCATGTTTATATATCACTGTTTACGCCTGTATTATAAAACTCTTGTGATCTAGTTAAATTTTTCTTAAAATTATTAAAATGGAGGAAAAGATATCTACGGACAAATTATATTATAAGCCATACTTCTTATCACGTAGTAGTTGGTAGAATAGTAAGGAACGTAAAAAATCTGTTTGTGTCTTGTTCAAACTGCAATTAATGGTAAATTCTTCAGACACCATTCAGAACACAACATATTGTTAATAACTTTATAAATAAAACATATCGGCAAATTCTCTTCACAGTGGCTGAAGGTTGTAGAATCTCAAGTTGTGACTATATTCTTGGTAATGCCGAAACCTAAAATACCTATAATTAACATTCACAAATTTTTTTTGTACATGTTCTAGGGATTTTATATACTTATCATACATAGGTTGCCATACTGCAATATTCTAAAGAACATCTTACGTAAGTTGTATGTAAAATCTTTTGTATTCTTAGTATATAGCCCAGGAGCCTTAAGGCTTTTTGTACCATAAAGGAAATATGGTTATCAAAGCTTAACTTTTTGTCCAAATAACTCCTAAATCTTTAATTTGGGTCACTTGAGGAATAATATCGTTATTGATGGTCATATCAACTAGTGGTGGATTAACTAATCTTGAAAATAGTATACAAACTTCGTTCTCCAAAAAAAGGTTGCGCTAATTGTTGAGATTTTTCGATAGATTTTCATGTCATCAGCATATAAAAGTACATTACAAAAAGAAAAACATTCAACTACGTCTGAAATGAAAATACTAAATAATAAGGGACCCAAGTGGGACCCTTGTGGAACACCCGAATTAATAGGAGTGCTAGACTTTACATTGTTTAGAGCAACATACTGGGTTCTGTTGGAGATATATGAACAAATAAGATCCAGCGATCGAAATTTATAAGTTTGGCGACCCGGATGATGTACCTTGGAGCTTTGGAAAATCGGTGTACACAGCACCTTGACCGTTTTCCATCCCATTATATATATACTGAATGAAAGGCACTAAATTAGTAGCTACTGATCTTTTCTTAAAAAATCCGTGTGAAATTGTATCTTTAACCAGAAAGAATAGTTCAGAATTTTTTCAAAAATTTTACCCGTTAAATTTAATAAAGATTCTATAGTTATTTACAATATTCTTCGTGGGGACAACTTGGGCCATTTTCCACTTATCTGGAAAACAGCCGCTTGCCAACTTGTTAAAAAATCCACAAAGGCTCGATAAGCTCATTAGCACAGTTTTTAATAAAAACGGCTGAATTCCGTCAGGGCCCGGACCCTTGTTAATATCATCATTAGTAAGATTTCTAGAAATTGAAGTAATATCAAAATTTATATTGGAATTAATATGATGAATCAATGAGGGATTCTTGTTATCAACAAAAACTGCCTCAGAAAAAGCTGTCTAATCCTGTGTCTACAAGCACTTTTTACGTTTATTAGTGTGTTTGAGATTTGTGGTGTAACATAATTTTTATAATCTTTGTTTATTGTATTTTTCTAGAAAATCGTGTATGACATCCAATCGTTTATGGCTTCGTCGATTAGGGATGTTCGCGTGAAAATTGGGATTACTTTTGATATTATCATAACACTAGGGCTTACAGTCAACAAAACTATGACAAGAAGACAAAGACATGAACACTTATATCAAGATTATTTGATAAAACTAAGTCTAAAATTTTTCCTGCAATGTTATTGAATTGTTTTAATCCAACAAGTTGTAAGACCGTTTTTCATTATTAGTTTTCCAAGTTATAAGAATAATTCGATGAGTTATAAAATCTTCGTTTGTACTATCTGGGGGTGTCGAATTTTTTCAATTTTTCCATATGAGTCTGCACCCACTCTCACGGTCTCTTCAAACGGTTCGGAGAGAGTAACCATGTTTCTGTAGGGTCTACCAGGACTGAAAAAAACTGTTTGTTTTAGCTAAGAGTGTTCTGGTAGTTGGTTGAACTTGAAAAATGCTACACAATCTTTACAAGAGCTGTCACTACTTCTGGATTTCCAATCTGGTACATCTCAAAAAGGATTTGGAGGATTCCGGTGCAGTCCTTTCTTGTAGTTATAGTGAATTCCCTTTTGTTTGTACAACCCAGTACTAGATTTATCTTTGTTTTTCAATGGACATCTCGATGACTTTTCACGCGAAATGAGTTGCAGTTGGAGATTTTTGTCGATCCTACTTGCTTGGATTTTGGCCTTTGTTGTTTTCTCTAGATAAGTTGTTGGGTCAGTAGTAATTTGTTTATATGCTGGATCTTGTAGCAATATTTGAATTTTGTTTGAATAATCCGCTGTATCTAAAATTACAGTCGCATTTCCTTTATCAGCAGGTAGAATGACAATGTCCTTGTTGAGGCGCAGTTGTTTCAAGGCCTCATTTTCTTCTATAGATAGGTTCCTTTTGGGTGGTTTAGACTTTCTTAGAACATGTGACACATCTTGTCTAATTATTTCAGCGGTGTTCGCATCTAATTTTGAAACTGCTGTTTCCACGCCACATATTATTCTCTCTGTTGGTATGTGAAAGGGAGTAATAGCGTAATTGAATCCCTTAGCCAACACGCTAATCGAGAAGGTGTTCAATTGGACCGAAGATAAGTTAAAAACGGTTTTATTCGTTTCCAATTGCCGTGAGGTTAGACTGTGACCGTTATTTTCCGACACAAATTCGTTTTTGGGCTTCTGTTGGAGCTTCAATTTGTTAAATTTTGCCTGTTGTTGCATTGTTGTTAACTCTGCATTGGTTTCGGCCCTAAATTCGCTAATCTCATCGAATATATCCCATATTATCGGGTGGAGTGTATTGCTTACCTGTAGGTGGATATCTAGGAGTTTAGTATTAAGCACATCCAAATCTCTTCTGACATCACATATGGCTTCCCTAAGTAGGGCACAACTAGCTTTCCATAAGATATTCTGTGTTTTTCTGTTGTTCTTCCAGAACTTTACCGTCATGTTTTTCGAAATAACTCCTTCATGGCGGCATCGTTGTAAAAAATGTAGATCGCACAAAAATTTGCTTCTTTTTGCGCGTAATTTCTCAAATGTTTTACACAAATGAAAAGTATTCTCCCCGTAGAGATTCACTATATTTGTTTTTAAGTTTTCGCGGGCACTAAATGTTTTAGGTGGTTTCCGGGAATTCATCCGCGTAGTTGATAACTGATGTGACTTTGCCGAAACGTCGTCATTTTATCATCGATCCCGGCAGGGATCAGTTATCAACTACGCGGATGAATTCCCGGAAACCACCTAAAACATTTAGTGCCCGCGAAAACTTAAAAACAAATATAGTGAATCTCTACGGGGAGAATACTTTTCATTTGTGTAAAACATTTGAGAAATTACGCGCAAAAAGAAGCAAATTTTTGTGCGATCTACATTTTTTACAACGATGCCGCCATGAAGGAGTTATTTCGAAAAACATGACGGTAAAGTTCTGGAAGAACAACAGAAAAACACAGAATATCTTATGGAAAGCTAGTTGTGCCCTACTTAGGGAAGCCATACGTGATGTCAGAAGAGATTTGGATGTGCTTAATACTAAACTCCTAGATATCCACCTACAGGTAAGCAATACACTCCACCCGATAATATGGGATAAATTCGATGAGATTAGCGAATTTAGGGCCGAATCCAATGCAGAGTTAACAACAATGCAACAACAGGCAAAATTTAACAAATTGAAGCTCCAACAGAAGCCCAAAAACGAATTTGTCTCGGAAAATAACGGTCACACTCTAACCTCACGGCAATTGGAAACAAATAAAACCGTTTTTAACTTATCTTCGGTCCAATTGAACACTTCCTCGATTGGCGTGTTGGCTAAGGGATCCAATTACGCTATTGCTCCCTTTCACATACCAACAGAGAGAATAATATGTGGCGTGGAAACAGCAGTTTCAAAATTAGATGCGAACACCGCTGAAATAATTAGACAAGATGTGTCACATGTTCTAAGAAAGCCTAAACCACCCAAAAGGAACATATCTATAGAAGAAAATGAGGCCTTGAAACAACTGCGCCTCAACAAGGACATTGTCATTCTACCTGCTGATAAAGGAAATGCGAAATTTGGCCTCATGGGAGGGAACACCTTAATGGCATCCATCACAAAATAAAATTTACCATGGAGGTTGAAGCCAACAATCAACTGCCATTCCTTCTCATAAATAGGAAGCAAGATGGAACCCTTGGCCATGCAGTATGTAGGAAAGCAACTCACACCAACAGATACCTTCATGCTAATTCTCATCACCACCCAGCCCAACTACAAGCCGTCGTCAAGACTTTAGTAACCAGATCACAAAGGCTAGCTGACCAGGATAACATCAAACAGGAAATGGACAGTTTAAAAACAGCACTGAGACAAAACGGATTTACAGACCGAAATATACAAAGAGCCCTAAAGTCATAACCGAGACAAACAGACGAGGAGCATGAGACACCAATAACCAAGGCTTATTTACCGTATGTCAAGGGGACCACGGACAGTATTGCAAGAATTCTACGGAGACACAATATAGATACTATTTTCAATACAGACAGAAAAATAAGCACGGTGTTGAGGACTCCAAAGACGAGGATCCCTTTAGAACAACAGGGCGTGTACGAGATTCCATGTGCAGACTGTCATAAAACCTATGTGGGGCAAACTAATAGAAGAATTCAATCTAGACGTGATGAACACCAGAACGCTGTAAGAAATCAGGAAAAAACAACATCTATTGCGGAACACGCCACCACGATGTCACACCGAATAGACTTTGAGAACACCAGAGTACTGGCAAATATAGAACACCCGAAGTCAAGACTAGTAAGAGAGGCAATTGAAATAGCGAAGAGACCTCACAGTCTAAACGCACGCAATAAAATTCAGAACTTATCGAATTGTTGGAAAATCCTATTAAACACCGTACCGGCCCGGACTCGTCCAATAACAACTCAACCGGAAATAAGAAATCAGCAGGATGGAGCCGTGCCCGCTGAGCGCCAAGGGCCAATCACATGCAGCCGTTCGCGGTGACAACCGATAGGCACCGAGCCGCGACTATATAACAGCGCGCTAGCTTCAGAAAATCTTAGTATTCGAGTAAGCGAAAGCAGAAGGCTACGAGAATTATGCGAACCGACCTGAAGAGGGCAGATGTGACTCTGCCGAAACGTCGTCATTTTACCATCGATCTCGGCAGGGATCAGTTATCAACTACGCGGATGAATTCCCGGAAACCACCTAAAACAAATATATATATATATATATATATATGCTTTTTCTGGGGTCAACTGTTCTTTCTGGCCTTACAACTTTTTTTCAGTACGCCCCTGGTAATTGACATCTCTTATGAACTTGCAAACTTTTTTATTTCTTGAGTTTTCTTTCGTATCTGCCACTGCTTTTGTGTAAAAAAATGATCAATTTCATGTGTACCGTAGAAACAAACAATCCTTGTGTTATTTAGTTTTCTAGTAGGCAGCAGCCATATTAATTCCTCTTAATTGTTGTTAATTTCCTCTCTCTGATTTTTACACTAACACACAGTAATAGTTGTGTGTGACTTCTCGCGAATTCTCACACATTCTCATGGCTGTTTCTTCAAACGCTGAAATGGCTGACATATATTTCGTCCACGGTCTCTCTAATGGTAATTACTAAAAAGCGTCGGGAAGATATGCTGCATTGTAAATTCATCACACTTTGTTTGGACGGCTTCATCAAGGACTAAGAGAAACAGGTAGCTTTAAACCGAAAAATCATGAATGTGATTGTCATGGGATATTAGAACACTAGAATTAGATAAAGTTCTACTTAATTTAATTGACGAGCAACGTGCTTTACAGCTACATGTTAATCATACGGTATTTGGTATCTTAAAGGAAGAGCTGTTATATCCATATCATGTACAACAGTTTTCCTAGCCATTTCTTATTTTAATTTTGAATGCTAGATATGATTAGACAACATCAAGATTTTCTTGAGCATAGTTTATTCACAGACGACGCAAGTTGTACAAGGGAAGCCATTATTAATAAACACCTCAACCACATATAGTCGGAAGAAAATCCTCATCCTTTCGTTGAAGCTCTCCACAAGGAACGATTGTCTTCAAACTTTGACCCACATTTCCTTCTACCTACATTAAATGGAAATTAGGGATGTAACGAATATTCGCATTCGCATTATCGAATATTCTCGTCTTTTTTAATATTCGCATTGGCATTCGAATTCGCTGTAATATATGCGAATTTTTTGCGAATATGTTTGACAATGAAAAGCGAAAATAGTTTTAAAACAAAAATGTAAATACTGAGAATTGATTGGTTTAGGTTTCTGATGATGTTATTCATTAGGTACATTACACATTTATTTATACTTACTGTGTGAAATAACAATTATATGATGACATATTTCTTTATTACTTTAATCAAAAATACACTAGCTGTTTGTCAGTTATATATTTACATATCTGCTAGACTCCGCAGATGTAGATGTAATTAAGCAAGTATTTAATTTCTAAATAAAATTAAGCAAGTTATGTCAGTATCTTAACATGATATAGGGTTTTATGGGAAAATGAATTTCGAGATCTAGGAGTTTCAGGAAAAACTAGCTCTCAAAGACTCGAAATCGGAAGTCATACTGCATATAAGGCAGTTTCCCTGTGATTCGTAGGTTAACTAAAACCTGACAAAGAAATTATCATATAATCCTTTAAAGATTCAAACAGTTGGGGAGAGCGCAAATGATAAAGGTTCTCGACTAGGCGCAATATATTGTGTTCTGTTCAATAGATTGAAAAATCTTGAAAAGATAGTATAAGGCTGTCCAAGAAAAACGAAATTTTATTTTTGTTATATAAAATGTTTAATTGTGGATTGATTAAAAATAAATATGGCTTGTTGACAATTGATGGTGTCAGACTGCTGACTTCATTTTTTGAACTCAGTTTTAAAAACAAAATTGCAGAGTTATCTTACTTTGGCAAACTTTAAAACATGCTGGTACTTTCTTGCGTCACTCTGTCTAGCTTTAAAACTAAGATTCTGAAATCTAGAGTATTTCTAAATACAACGGGAGGTCGCGCTTAAGAATCTGTCGAAAAATAACTCCTATTACACTATAAAAGTACGAACGTTTTTATCTCCTGATTTTTTTGTTTCTTTGGGTACCGCTGCTATTTCAAATTATTGACAGCTGCGACAATGGTGCAGGCTACTTACTGACGATAAATTTTTTATTAAAACCTTAATTTTGAAAGGACATAGGGTGAGTCAAATCCTGCTGCAATTTCATACCAAGTGATGTACAGAAATACCGCAATAATTTTTCGAGATTAGCCTGAGTTATTGTTCAATAAATATCAAATCAACTTTATAATTTCTTAAGAGTTACAGAACTTCTCCCTTTCTAAAAAAAAAACGATTGATGGTGTTTCAAGTGTTTTTTTGTTGACGGATATATACAACCTACCTTTTTGTGCTGTTGTTTAGAAATTTATAATAAACATTTTTCGTCAGTAAACCGTTTCTTTAGGATATCTCATCTACATCTAAATTTTTATAAAACGTTTCGGCACCTTAACAGTCTCCTAGCTTTAACTTCAGGACCAAGTTTAAATTTGACAATTTGTGGAACGCTCAAGCAAGCTCCACGCCTTTTGTCTGGGCTAACTGCCAAATTCGAAATACGGTTAATATTTTACTAAGGGAAACGAGCTTTGAGCGGTGCGAGCCGTGCTTTACGTCAATGTGACAGGCACAAGCTGAAAGTGGGGGCGAATACAAACCAACTGATCGATCAAACAATATAAAATCGCCACAAACGCACTAATTTAATTTCCAGTGTGGACACAATGATTGCTTTGTACGAGATTAAGTGGGACACAGCTTATAAAACTCCATCAGTTATATAAATCGAAATAATAGGACCATAACTATAGTACTTGTGTTCTTACACTTCTTTGGCACCAGCCTCCTTTGCTCCTGGCAATTCTGTGGTGAAATTTCTTGGTAAAATTGTAAGTTTTACTTTTTTTATTATATCGCGTAGCAACAAATTGTAGCAGAACTCGCTATGTATTTCTCTCAAATTTAAAGTATTGATACAAATTTTATCGACATTAGCTAGTACCATTTTCGCAGCTGTCAATTCTAATTAGCAGCGATACCCAACAAATCGAAATTTGTCATTACGCCTACTTAATTTTGCAAAATAAGAGAAATTATGTATCAGGATGTTAAATATACCTACTACCTACCTTTAACTTGTCACAGGTCAGCTATTTTTTACCTATTCTCATGCGCTGGATATGATTTTACTCAGATATATACAAGCTTGCAGAATCTTACTTTTAAAGCTATACAAAGTTTAGACTCGTCCGTCACGTCACTTCACTTTAGTAATCAGAAGAAAGAACTTACAAATCTGAAGATTGCAACAACTGGTACATCGGTAACGTGGCGTTTGCGGACATATGTTCATAGGAACTTTTCGTAATAAAGTAATGAGGATGCGCATCTTAGACGAACGGATGTACTCCGGAAGAATACTTCGATCACATAGTACCATCCGTCAAACAATAAGAACACACACACACACACACACACACACCCCGGTATGGGAGAAATCGCTCGAGCTACCATCGTACCGCCGGAAAATGAAATCAGTCCAGCGGCTCTCAGCGATTCGAGTGGCATCATCCTACCGCACTGTGTCTTACGAGGCGGTGAGTGTGATTGCCTCTACCCTACCAATCGACATCCTGGCTGCAGAAAGGGGACGGCTTTATCGCAGAAAGTTAGAGAAAGACCAACCGACAGGAAACAGCGATGAAAGAGCCATGAGTCTAGGGCAATGGCAGGAGAGGTGGGACAGCTCTACTAAAGGCCGGTGGACATATCGATTGATACCTAACATCAGTCGTTGGGTCAACCGCCAGCATGGGGAGGTTGGGTTCTACATCACTCAACTCCTGACTGGACATGGATGCTTTCGAGCATACCTGCACAGGTTCAGGAGGACAAACTCCCCAAACTGCCCACACTGTACGGACGTTATAGAGGACGCAGAACACGTGTTCTTCTCCTGCCCCCGGTTTCAGGATCAACGTGCTGAAGTGGAGAGGATCTGGAGACTAATATCGCTCCAGAAACAAATAGTAGAAGCCATGCTGAAGGGCCCCCAAGCCTGGAACTTGGTATCAGATTACGCGGAGACTATCCTTAAAGAGCTCCGCAATACCTTCGAGGAGTAGGCTTTAGAGGCTTTCAATGTAAGAGCAGTTAACATCTGCAATGAACCACCCTTGCGAAGTAGTATTGACAAAGAGTGCCGCAGGGGACCATGGTTGTAGGAGAAAGAGGTTAGGGTTTTAGCGGGTATACGGTATACTGTTTCAATGCAACGATTTACTCTGCTTTGAAGTCATTGCATCGGGAGTCCCGCACGACGGCTAGCACGTGCTAGTTAAGTACGCAATGTATTTCCCCCCTCTTCGGATAAAAAAAAAAAAAAAAAAAAAAAAAAAAAAAAAAAAAAAAAACACCCCGGGTGGTTGCTGGTCCACCACCGGGCGCCTCCCCAGGTGGCGGATAGGGGACGCTCTCCAGCAATGGGGAGTACTGAGGACTTCCTCAGGGCGGACCAAAATCAGATAGGAAGGAACCCGAAAATAAACCATTCATGGATATGGGTGATAAGGTCAACTTAATACCCCAGGTGGGTACCTCTGCAGAGGATAATCCCACCACCGGTTCCGATCGAGTGAAAGCCTCGGTGGCCGGTGCACGCTCCACGGATTCTGGGGGGAGCGAATTATCACTGGTTCCGTCACATGGTGACAAGAAGAATAAGAACACTGCTAATGGTACAACATCGACCATTAAAACTAGAGCTGGCAGCAAGACACTATTCAGCCAAGTCCTCCAAAAGGCGGATAGTGCAGTTGACGCCTCCCAAACGGCCACAACTGAGAGTGGCGCTCCAAACAAATTAGGAGCAAAGATCGATGAGCTCTTGAAGTTCATTGGGCCTAGGCACAATGTACATCATGAGATCAAGAAACTGGCACACGCCATTAAGTCAGAATATGACAAATATCAGACGTCAACGACGCGGCCACCTCCTGTAGCGAAACATGCTACAACACAGACATCGCCAGTAAAGGTGTCAAACACTCAGACACAAGGTGAAAAGCAAAAGGAGGTCCCAAAAGCGGCTGCCTCAAAAGCAGCCAACTCAAAACCGACTGCATCAACACCGGCGGCCCCAAAGCAGGCGGCTTCAATAAAAGTAGCCTCAGTAGCAAGGACCTCGCCACCGAAGGCCTCGCCTTCAGTAGCCCCATCAAGTAAGGCACCACTAGTTAAAACTCTTAAACCGGTGCTACCTAGCAAGCTAAAGCCCGGTAAAGAAGGTTGCCAGAACATCGGGCAAACCACCCAGGCAACAACAAGTAGGGTGGTCAATTCAGAAGCGGAGAGAAACAAGTTTAAACCGCAGACCAAAAAACAACCTTCAAACCAGTCGACTGACTGGCAAGTGGTAAAGAGGAAAAAGGCCCCGAGGACCAATAAGCAAAAACCAGCCCAACATTGTACGCTGCTTATAAAGAAAGGCGAGAAGAGCTCCCATGCAGATATCTTGCGAGGTATCAAGAATGATCCCACCTTGCAGGATATAGGCAAAAAAGTCAATAAGATCCGACGAACAGCTAAGGGAGATCTACTTTTGTTATTCGCCAAAGCAGACGCTCAGGAGATGGAGCGCTATTGTAACGCCATCAAGAATAAGCTCCCAAGCGGGGCCACTGTACAATCTCGAATACCCCAAATCGAGATTGAAATTAAAGACCTGGACGAGATCAGTACCAAGGAAGAGGTAGTAAACCTGCTCAAAGATAATATAGACGGCCTGGCAGAGATCACTGAGGAGGCAGTGAAATCACTTCGACGGGCATATAGATCAACACAAACGGCAGTTGTTTGTCTCCCAGAGGTCCAGGCCAAGAAAGCCATCGCACTTGGAAAGCTGAAACTTGCGTGGGGCACAGTACGTGTTCGCGAGAGGATCAGCCTTCGACGGTGCTTCAAATGCTGGCACTTTGGGCACAACGCCCAGGCGTGCAGAGGCAAGACTGACCGAAGCAGTTGTTGTCACAGATGCGGAGGCGCTGGTCACAATGCCTCGGCTTGTCAACAACCTGCCAAGTGCTTACTCTGCAAAGAGAAAGATAGTAGGTCAGACTGCCGGCACGTTGCGGGTAGTTGGAAATGTCCGATCTACCAACAGGCGATGAGAGCAGCACAAGCCCGTAAATGAAAGTACTGCAACTCAACCTCAACCATTGCGAAGCAGCCCAAGACCTACTGGTACAGCGGGTGCGGGAATTGGATTGCGACGTAGCCATAATCTGCGAGCAGTACAAAAACTTCGACACCGTGTCCTGGGTAAATGACACAACGGACAGAGCAGCGATATGGGCTTGCGGTAAACTTCCGTTCCAACAACTCCCAAATACCCCCGAACCATGGCTTGTGAGAGCCAAAGTGGGAGGGGTCCACTTCTATAGCTGCTATGCACCTCCTAGTGCACAGCTCGAGGAGTTCGAGTTATTCTTGGACACCTTGGCGGAGGATGTACGGAAGCGTGAATCGGTCGCCATCGCAGGAGATTTCAACGCCTGGGCAATTGACTGGGGATGTCGGGAAACGAGCGCGAGAGGACGAGCTCTCCTTGAGACCATGTCTTCGCTCAACCTGGTACTCCTCAACACAGGAGCCGTAAGCACATATCGCAAAGGCACAGCCAGCTCCATTATCGACGTAACATTCGTTAGCAGCAACCTAATTAAAGGGGGCTGTGAGTGGCGGGTCGATGAGGAGTTTACTAATAGCGACCACCAAGCTATTATTTGGGAAATCAACACCACTCCCAAACGAAGATTGTGTGTCAGTCGTGCGAGGTCACAGCCAGTCGGCTGGAACAAAAATGCTTTCGATGCTGATTCATTCGCCTTGGTTATGGAGCAGGAACCATTGTCAATAGCAACAAGCGCAGAAGCCACTGCCAAAGAGGTAATGACAAGCGTTGTCAAGTCCTGCGATGCTTCCATGCCAAGGAGACGGCAGAACAACAGCCGCCCACCAGTTTACTGGTGGAACGACACGATCTCACAACACCGACGAGAGTGTCTCAAAGCACGAAGGCTGCATCAACGAGCACGGAGACGCGACAGGGTCACAACAGAAGAACTAAGGCTCGACTATGAGATCAAAAGACAACAACTACGAAGAGCCATTCTCTCAAGCAAGAGATCCTACTGGAAGGAGTTGTGTGACGAAGTTAATCAAGATCCATGGGGAAAACCGTATAAAATCGTGATGCATAAAATTAAGGTCCCTCCCATGACATCAACGAACTGCCCCGAATCATTGCACCGCATTGTCACTCACTTGTTTCCTGCAAAGCCTGAGCTACCCGCTAATCCTTCGTGGAAGGTGAGGGACGAAGATATACCATCAGTGACTATGAATGAGCTGATGGGCGCGTGCAACCGGCTCCAAAACGGTAAGGCTCCCGGTCCAGATGACATACCTAACATCGCGCTAAAATGCGCCATAGCCAATAGGCCTGACATGTTTCTACACATGTATGAGACCTGCCTAAAGCAGGGGGTTTTCCCGAGTTATTGGAAAAAGCAGAGGCTTGTGCTCCTCCCTAAAGGGGGAAAGAAACCTCCCGACGAACCGTCATCATATCGTCCCCTCTGTATGTTGGACTCTGCGGGAAAACTCCTTGAAAGGATAATAGCAGATAGGCTGGAGCCCTACGTTGAGCCGAAACTTTCCACCAACCAATTCGGGTTCAGAAAGGGGAGATCAACCATCGATGCCGTGACACTCGTTACCAACATCGCCAGAGAGGCTATCTCGGGAAAGAGATGGAGAAGAGGTGGAAAAAAGTACTGTCTAATAGCCACCCTGGATATCAAGAACGCCTTTAACTCGGCCCGCTGGGACCGCATTTTGGAGGCTCTTGTCAGGATGGAAGTTCCGCAGTACTTGCGCAGAATGGTTTCAAGCCTATTTCAAGGACCGCATCTTGTTGTACCAAACTGAAAATGGGCAAGTAGACTATAAGATCACAGGAGGTGTACCTCAGGGCTCTGTTCTTGGCCCCTCTTATGGAACGTAATGTACAACGACCTGCTCCTGCTCGGTCTGCCTGAGGGCGTCAGGCTAGTGGCATTCGCCGATGATGTGGCATTGATCATAGTGCGCAAGCACATAGAGGAGATACAAACAACCTTCTCATTCGCTATAGCCACAATTCAGCATTGGATGCTCGCAGCGGACTTGAGTTTAGCAGAACAAAAGACCGAAACACTTCTTGTTAGCAGTCGAAAGGCAAGGGAAACCATCACCCTCAAAATAGGCGACTCCTACATACAGTCGCAGCCCTTCATCAGCTATTTGGGGGTGCTCCTGGACACACGGCTCAACTTCAAAGAGCACATAATCGCGGCCAGCAAGAAAGCAGCTGGGGTACAGGGGGCATTATCTAGAATAATGCCGAATGTCGGAGGCCCTAGACAGATAAGAAGACAGCTACTGGCAACAGTAACTACTTCTGTTTTGTTGTACGGGGCACCGGTATGGGAGAAATCGCTCGAGCTACCATCGTACCGCCGGAAAATGAAATCAGTCCAGCGGCTCTCAGCGATTACGAGTGGCATCATCCTACCGCACTGTGTCTTACGAGGCGGTGAGTGTGATTGCCTCTACCCTACCAATCGACATCCTGGCTGCAGAAAGGGGACGGCTTTATCGCAGAAAGTTAGAGAAAGACCAACCGACAGGAAACAGCGATGAAAGAGCCATGAGTCTAGGGCAATGGCAGGAGAGGTGGGACAGCTCTACTAAAGGAAGGTGGACATATCGATTGATACCTAACATCAGTCGTTGGGTCAACCGCCTGCATGGGGAGGTTGGGTTCTACATCACTCAACTCCTGACTGGACATGGATGCTTTCGAGCATACCTGCACAGGTTCAGGAGGGCAAACTCCCCAAACTGCCCACACTGTACGGACGTGATAGAGGACGCGGAACACGTGTTCTTCTCCTGCCCCCGGTTTCAGGATCAACGTGCTGAAGTGGAGAGGATTCTGGAGACTAATATCGTTCCAGAACAATTAGTAGAAGCCATGCTGAAGGGCCCCCAAGCCTGGAACTTGGTATCAGATTACGCGGAGACTATCCTCAAAGAACTCCGCAATACGTTTCGAGGAGTAGGCTTTAGAGGCCTTCAATGTGAGAGCAGTAAACATCTGCAATGAACCACCCTTGCGAAGTAGTATTGACTAATTTCCCCCTCTTCGGATAAAAAAAAAAAAAAAAAAAAAAACACACACACACACACCCGGGGTGGTTGCTGGTCCACCACCGGGCGCCGCAGGGGACGCTCTCCCATGAGGTCAGGGCGGACCAAAATTAGGGGAAGGAACCCCGAAAATAAACCATTAGGAGAAAGTCAACTTAATACCCCAGGTTAGGTTCCCACCACCGGTTTAGCGGTGGGGTATACGGTATACTGGTTTCAATGCAAGAAGAATAAGAACGATTTACTCTTGCTATTTTGAAGTCATTCCCCCAAAGGGCCACAACATCGGGAGTCCCGCACGACGTACATCATGAGATCAAGAAACTGGCCAGCATTAACAGAATATGACAAAATATCAGTGCCACCTCCTGTAGCGAAACCTGCTACAACACAGACATCGCCAGTAGTTCAAACACTCAGACACAAGTGAAAACAAAAGGAGGTCCCAAAAGCGGCTGTCAAAAGCAGCCAACTCAAAACCGACTGCATCAACACGGCGGCCCCAAAGCAGGCCCAATAAAAGTCTCGGATAGCAAGGACCTCGCCACCGAAGCCTCGCCTTCAGTAGCCCATCAAGTAAGGCAACTAGTTAAAACTCTTAACCGGTGCTACCTAAAGCTAAAGCCCGGTAAAAAGGTTGCCAAACATCGGGCAAACACCCACACACAAGTAGGGTGGTCACAGAACGGAGAGAAACAATTTAAACCCGCAAGACCAAAAAACACCCACCAGTCCACTGGCAAGTGGTAAAGAGGAAAAAGGCCCCGAGACCAATAAGCAAAAACCAGCCCAACATTGTACGCTGCTTATAAAGAAAGCGAGAAGAGCTCCCATGCAGATATCTTGCGAGGTATCAAGAATGATCCCACCTTGCAGGATATAGGCAAAAAAGTCAATAAGATCCGACGAACAGCTAAGGGAGATCTACTTTTGTTATTCGCCAAGGCAGACGCTCAGGAGATGGAGCGCTATTGTAACGCCATCAGAATAAGCTCCCAAGCGGGGCCACTGTACAATCTCGAATACCGCAAATCGAGATTGAAATTAAAGACCTGGACGAGATCAGTACCAAGGAAGACGTAGTAAACCTGCTCAAAGATAATATCGACGGCTGGCAGAGATCACTGATCAGGAGGCAGTGAAATCACTTCGACGGGCATATAGATCAACACAAACGGCAGTTGTTTTGTCTCCCAGAGGTCCAGGCCAAGAAAGCCATCGCACTTGGAAAGCTGAAACTTGCGTGGGGCACAGTACGTGTTCGCGAGAGGATCAGCCTTCGACGGTGCTTCAAATGCTGGCACTTTGGGCACAACGCCCAGGCGTGCAGAGGCAAGACTGACCGAAGCAGTTGTTGTCACAGATGCGGAGGCGCTGGTCACAATGCCTCGGCTTGTCAACAACCTGCCAAGTGCTTACTCTGCAAAGAGAAAGATAGTAGGTCAGACTGCCGGCACGTTGCGGGTAGTTGGAAATGTCCGATCTACCAACAGGCGATGAGAGCAGCACAAGCCCGTAAATGAAAGTACTGCAACTCAACCTCAACCATTGCGAAGCAGCCCAAGACCTACTGGTACAGCGGGTGCGGGAATTGGATTGCGACGTAGCCATAATCTGCGAGCAGTACAAAAACTTCGACACCCTGTCCTGGGTAAATGACACAACGGACAGAGCAGCGATATGGGCTTGCGGTAAACTTCCGTTCCAACAACTCCCAAATACCCCCGAACCATGGCTTGTGAGAGCCAAAGTGGGAGGGGTCCACTTCTATAGCTGCTATGCACCTCCTAGTGCACAGCTCGAGGAGTTCGAGTTATTCTTGGACACCTTGGCGGAGGATGTACGGAAGCGTGAATCGGTCGCCATCGCAGGAGATTTCAACGCCTGGGCAATTGACTGGGGATGTCGGGAAACGAGCGCGAGAGGACGAGCTCTCCTTGAGACCATGTCTTCGCTCAACCTGGTACTCCTCAACACAGGAGCCGTAAGCACATATCGCAAAGGCACAGCCAGCTCCATTATCGACGTAACATTCGTTAGCAGCAACCTAATTAAAGGGGGCTGTGAGTGGCGGGTCGATGAGGAGTTTACTAATAGCGACCACCAAGCTATTATTTGGGAAATCAACACCACTCCCAAACGAAGATTGTGTGTCAGTCGTGCGAGGTCACAGCCAGTCGGCTGGAACAAAAATGCTTTCGATGCTGATTCATTCGCCTTGGTTATGGAGCAGGAACCATTGTCAATAGCAACAAGCGCAGAAGCCACTGCCAAAGAGGTAATGACAAGCGTTGTCAAGTCCTGCGATGCTTCCATGCCAAGGAGACGGCAGAACAACAGCCGCCCACCAGTTTACTGGTGGAACGACACGATCTCACAACACCGACGAGAGTGTCTCAAAGCACGAAGGCTGCATCAACGAGCACGGAGACGCGACAGGGTCACAACAGAAGAACTAAGGCTCGACTATGAGATCAAAAGACAACAACTACGAAGAGCCATTCTCTCAAGCAAGAGATCCTACTGGAAGGAGTTGTGTGACGAAGTTAATCAAGATCCATGGGGAAAACGGTATAAAATCGTGATGCATAAAATTAAGGCCCCTCCCATGACATCAACGAACTGCCCCGAATCATTGCACCGCATTGTCACTCACTTGTTTCCTGCAAAGCCTGAGCTACCCGCTAATCCTTCGTGGCAGGTGAGGGACGAAGATATACCATCAGTGACTATGAGTGAGCTGATGGGCGCGTGCAACCGGCTCCAAAACGGTAAGGCTCCCGGTCCAGATGGCATACCTAACATCGCGCTAAAATGCGCCATAGCCAATAGGCCTGACATGTTTCTACACATGTATAAGACCTGCCTAAAGCAGGGGGTTTTCCCGAGTAAGTGGAAAAAGCAGAGGCTTGTGCTCCTCCCTAAAGGGGGAAAGAAACCTCCCGACGAACCGTCATCATATCGTCCCCTCTGTATGTTGGACTCTGCGGGAAAACTCCTTGAAAGGATAATAGCAGATAGGCTGGAGCCCTACGTTGAGCCGAAACTTTCCACCAACCAATTCGGGTTCAGAAAGGGGAGATCAACCATCGATGCCGTGACACTCGTTACCAACATCGCCAGAGAGGCTATCTCGGGAAAGAGATGGAGAAGAGGTGGAAAAAAGTACTGTCTAATAGCCACCCTAGATATCAAGAACGCCTTTAACTCGGCCCGCTGGGACCGCATTTTGGAGGCTCTTGTCAGGATGGAAGTTCCGCAGTACTTGCGCAGAATGGTTTCAGCCTATTTCAAGGACCGCATCTTGTTGTACCAAACTGAAAATGGGCAAGTAGACTATAAGATCACAGGAGGTGTACCTCAGGGCTCTGTTCTTGGCCCCCTCTTATGGAACGTAATGTACAACGACCTGCTCCTGCTCGGTCTGCCTGAGGGCGTCAGGCTAGTGGCATTCGCCGATGATGTGGCATTGATCATAGTGCGCAAGCACATAGAGGAGATACAAACAACCTTCTCATTCGCTATAGCCACAATTCAGCATTGGATGCTCGCAGCGGACTTGAGTTTAGCAGAACAAAAGACCGAAACACTTCTTGTTAGCAGTCGAAAGGCAAGGGAAACCATCACCCTCAAAATAGGCGACTCCTACATACAGTCGCAGCCCTTCATCAGCTATTTGGGGGTGCTCCTGGACACACGGTTCAACTTCAAAGAGCACATAATCGCGGCCAGCAAGAAAGCAGCTGGGGTACAGGGGGCATTATCTAGAATAATGCCGAATGTCGGAGGCCCTAGACAGATAAGAAGACAGCTACTGGCAACAGTAACTACTTCTGTTTTGTTGTACGGGGCACCGGTATGGAAGAAATCGCTCGAGCTACCATCGTACCACCGGAAAATGAAATCAGTCCAGCGGCTCTCAGCGATTCGAGTGGCATCATCCTACCGCACTGTGTCTTACGAGGCGGTGAGTGTGATTGCCTCTACCCTACCAATCGACATCCTGGCTGCAGAAAGGGACGGCTTTATCGCAGAAAGTTAGAGAAAGACCAACCGACAGGAAACAGCGATGAAAGAGCCATGAGTCTAAGGCAATGGCAGGAGAGGTGGGACAGCTCTACTAAAGGAAGGTGGACATATCGATTGATACCTAACATCAGTCGTTGGGTCAACCGCCAGCATGGGGAGGTTGGGTTCTACATCACTCAACTCCTGACTGGACATGGATGCTTTCGAGCATACCTGCACAGGTTCAGGAGGGCAAACTCCCCAAACTGCCCACACTGTACGGACGTGATAGAGGACGCGGAACACGTGTTCTTCTCCTGCCCCCGGTTTCAGGATCAACGTGCTGAAGTGGAGAGGATTCTGGAGACTAATATCGTTCCAGAACAATTAGTAGAAGCCATGCTGAAGGGCCCCCAAGCCTGGAACTTGGTATCAGATTACGCGGAGACTATCCTCAAAGAACTCCGCAATACGTTCGAGGAGTAGGCTTTAGAGGCTTTCAATGTAAGAGCAGTAAACATCTGCAATGAACCACCCTTGCGAAGTAGTATTGACTAAGAGTGCCGCAGGGGACCATGGTTGTAGGAGAAAGAGGTTAGTGTTTTAGCGGGTATACGGTATACTGGTTTCAATGCAACGATTTACTCTTGCTTTGAAGTCATTACATCGGGAGTCCCGCATGACGGCCAGCACGTGCTAGCTAAGTACGGAATGTATTTCCCCCCTCTTCGGATAAAAAAAAAACAAAAAAAAACAGTCAATAGCAACAAGCGCAGAAGCCACTGCCAAAGAGGTAATGACAAGCGTTGTCAAGTCCTGCGATGCTTCCATGCCAAGGAGACGGCAGAACAACAGCCGCCCACCAGTTTACTGGTGGAACGACACGATCTCACAACACCGACGAGAGTGTCTCAAAGCACGAAGGCTGCATCAACGAGCACGGAGACGCGACAGGGTCACAACAGAAGAACTAAGGCTCGACTATGAGATCAAAAGACAACAACTACGAAGAGCCATTCTCTCAAGCAAGAGATCCTACTGGAAGGAGTTGTGTGACGAAGTTAATCAAGATCCATGGGGAAAACCGTATAAAATCGTAATGCATAAAATTAAGGCCCCTCCCATGACATCAACGAACTGCCCCGAATCATTGCACCGCATTGTCACTCACCTGTTTCCTGCGAAGCCTGAGCTACCCGCTTATCCTTCGTGGCAGGTGAG
Organism: Octodonta nipae; assembly: GCA_034190945.1. Classification (NCBI taxonomy): domain Eukaryota; kingdom Metazoa; phylum Arthropoda; class Insecta; order Coleoptera; family Chrysomelidae; genus Octodonta; species Octodonta nipae. Next base: position 142,576,414 of record CM067216.1, on the reverse strand, counting down.
GGACGAAGATATACCATCAGTGACTATGAATGAGCTGATGGGCGCGTGCAACCGGCTCCAAAACGGTAAGGCTCCCGGTCCAGATGGCATACCTAACATCGCGCTAAAATGCGCCATAGCCAATAGGCCTGACATGTTTCTACACATGTATGAGACCTGCCTAAAGCAGGGGGTTTTCCCGACTAAGTGAAAAAAGCAGAGGCTTGTGCTCCTACCTAAAGGGGGAAAGAAACCTCCCGACGAATCGTCATCATATCGTCCCCTCTGTATGTTGGACTCTGCGGGAAAGCTCCTTGAAAGGATAATAGCAGATAGGCTGGAGCCCTACGTTGAGCCGAAACTTTCCACCAACCAATTCGGGTTCAGAAAGGGGAGATCAACCATCGATGCCGTGACACTCGTTACCAACATCGTCAGGGAGGCTATCTCGGGAAAGAGATGGAAAAGAGGTGGAAAAAAGTACTGTCTAATAGCCACCCTAGATATCAAGAACGCCTTTAACTCGGCCCGCTGGGACCGCATTTTGGAGGCTCTTGCCAGGATGGAAGTTACGCAGTACTTGCGCAGAATGGTTTCAGCGTATTTCAAGGACCGCATCTTGTTGTACCAAACTGAAAATGGGCAAGTAGACTATAAGATCACAGGAGGTGTACCTCAGGGCTCTGTTCTTGGCCCCCTCTTATGGAACGTAATGTACAACGACCTGCTCTTGCTCGGTCTGCCTGAGGGCGTCAGGCTAGTGGCATTCGCCGATGATGTGGCATTGATCATAGTGCGCAAGCACATAGAGGAGATACAAACAACCTTCTCATTCGCTATAGCCACAATTCAGCATTGGATGCTCGCAGCGGACTTGAGTTTAGCAGAACAAAAGACCGAAACACTTCTTGTTAGCAGTCGAAAGGCAAGGGAAACCATCACCCTCAAAATAGGCGACACCTACATACAGTCGCAGCCCTTCATCAGCTATTTGGGGTGCTCCTGGACACACGGCTCAACTTCAAAGAGCACATAATCGCGGCCAGCAAGAAAGCAGCTGGGGTACAGGGGGCATTATCTAGAATAATGCCTAATGTCGGAGGCCCTAGACAGATGAGAAGACAGCTACTGGCAACAGTAACTACTTCTGTTTTGTTGTACGGGGCACCGGTATGGGAGAAATCGCTCGAGCTACCATCGTACCGCCGGAAAATGAAATCAGTCCAGCGATTCGAGTGGCATCATCCTACCGCACTGTGTCTTACGAGGCGGTGAGTGTGATTGCCTCTACCCTGCCAATCGACATCCTGGCTGCAGAAAGGGACGGCTTTATCGCAGAAAGTTAGAAAAAGACCAACCGACAGGAAACAGCGATGAAAGAGCCATGAGTCTAGGGCAATGGCAGGAGAGGTGGGACAGCTCTACTAAAGGCCGGTGGACATATCGATTGATACGTAACATCAGTCGTTGGGTCAACCGCCAGCATGGGGAGGTTGGGTTCTACATCACTCAACTCCTGACTGGACATGGATGCTTTCGAGCATACCTCCACAGGTTCAGGAGGGCAAACTCCCCAAACTGCCCACACTGTACGGACGTGATAGAGGACGCGGAACACGTGTTCTTCTCCTGCCCCCGGTTTCAGGATCAACGTGCTGAAGTGGAGAGGATTCTGGGGACTAATATCGTCCCAGAACAATTAGTAGAAGCCATGCTGAAGGGCCCCCAAGCCTGGAACTTGGTATCAGATTACGCGGAGACTATCCTCAAAGAACTCCGCGATACGTTCGAGGAGTAGGCTTTAGAAGCTTTCAATGGAAGGGCAGTAAACATCTGCAATGAACCACCCTTGCGAAGTAGTATTGAGTAAGAGTGCCGCAGGGGACCATGGTTGTAGAGAAAGAGGTTAGGGTTTTAGCGGGTATACGGTATACTGGTTTCAATGCAACGATTTACTCTTGCTTTGAAGTCATTACAGCGGGAGTCCCGCACGACGGCCAGCACGTGCTAGCTAAGTACGCAATGTATTTCCCCCCTCTTCGGATAAAAAAAAAACACACACACACACACACACATATATATATATATATAATATATATATATATATATATTGTATGGACCCCCGGTAGCGCAGAGGGAATGTGCTCGAACCTCCAAAATTTCACTAACTCGGAGGCTGAACGAGTCCCGTACCCAGGTTCGAATCCCAGCCATGCCACGTCTTTTAATTAATAAAAAAAACGTGACGTCATCTCGGGGGTACGGTCGTCCCTGGTAACTGGCAAAATCCATGAGAAAGAGAATCATTGCTCCTTACCAACCCGCATTGAGGCAGCTTGGTAAGGTATGCCTCAGAACCTCAAACATGTCGAATTACAAAACTCACCGAATTGTACCCCAGGTGGGTAAGCAATCCCACACCGGGAAACCGGTCTGCATCAAGGATTCTGGGGGAGGCAAACATTCGACTACACTACATCTAGCAATATATAACTGCCGAACACTCTCGAACCAAGCTATTCACAGCGGCATTAGAGAGTATCTTTCGACGATTAGACTGGGACCACAAAGGACTGAACCTAGATGGAGAATATCTAAACCATCTGAGATTCGCCGATGACATTGTCCTAATTGCCAATAATGCAGGAGAACTACAAAATCAAATCAATGAACTTAGCAGAGTAAGCAAGGAAATACGCCTAAAAAATAAATATCGGAAAAACAAAGATAATGTACAACGAACTAATAGACACACAAGACATCACAATAGATAACACAGTTCTGGAAATAGTAGAACAATATATATACCTAGGTCAATTAATACACATATCAGGTTCGCTACTACCAGAAATAAACAGAATGATCAAACTTGCATGGATGACGTTTGGAAGAAACTCCATAATATTCAAGTCACGAATGGCATTCCGCCTTAAGAAGAAAGTATTTAATCAGTGTGTTCTACCAGTACTGACATACGGTTCTGAACCTGATTCTGAAAACCGAACTTACAAGAAAACTACAATTAGCACAAAGGTCTATGGAAAGATGCATGATCGGAACAACGAGAAGAGATCGGAAGAGAATAGAGTGGATAAGGAACAAAACCCAGGTAATAGATGTTATCCACAGAGTGAAATCTCTGAAGTGGCAATGGGCAGGGCATTTGGCAAGAAGACAAGATAATAGGTGGTCAACAAAAATCACACATGGTATCCTAGGGGTGTTAAAAGACCAAGGAAACGCCCAATGTAAGATGGGACTATGACATCAAGAAAATAGCAGGCATAACCTGGTCCCAAAAAGCATACAACAGAACAACATGGAGAGATTTGCCAAACGAATATGTAAGAGACGCTACACCATAAAATAATGGTCGAAATTAGCTGCATATGGTGATGATGATGATGATATATATTGTAATGAAAACAGCCCTCAGCAAAAGAGTAAGGAGGAAACTATTTTAAGAAGTATAATGAGACTAATATAAACACAGGCAGAGCTAGTAAAATGTATCAATAAATAGTGTAAATAGTAAAACAGAAAGTCAAATCAATGAACTGGTAAAGAAATCAATATTTATTGTATATAAATTGGCAGTTAAGCAAGCTTCCCTGAGAAAGAACTTGTTATCGTACCATACGTAAGCATGACTATCAAAACTATCAAATATCATGACAAATAGAACACTTACATGCAAACTTGGTATAAAAATATAAAATAGGGTAAAGACTTACTATTATAGATAATCTAAAAATGAAAAATAATATTAGCAAATGATAAAAAATATCTTATAAAAGTAGCAAATACTTTCAAGCAGGTAAATTATGCAAAAATAGGCTGTAGGAAAAAATTCCTAAAGAAAATTCACTTAAATTAATTAGGTAAGTTAAGAGTAAAAACAAACTAAAGGCACTTAAATAAGAAGTGCAGCTGGTGACCTGAGACAATTACAGATAGTGTAAAGTCAACTTATAGTGAACGAACCAAGCCATAAAATGGACATTCTCAAAAATGTGAACTTGGTGCAAGTAAAAACTTCATGTGCTTAGAATGTAAAAGACATCAGCACCAAGGTGGCTGAATTATGCAAAACATGGCGTCATAGATGGCAATTGTTCATACCTTATTTATATGACCGACACGCCAAATTCATTTAACCCGTGCCTGGGATGTTACGTTCCGCTGAACATTTGTTTTAAAAATCAAGACACCCATGTTTTGAATAGTTGTCAGTTGGAAAGTTTGGTGAGAATGAAAAGTTACTAGAAACTAGAGATGGGGGAAAAATAAGGTTCGAAATCGCAAATTTGTGAAATTAACTAAAGTTAATGTGCAAGCAAAACACAAAACATTGAGGTGAAATTGAAGTAGTATGAAGACATCCAAAGAAGGAAAGAAACTCTTAGATTAATAAATGGAATGGGATATAAATGTAAATAAATGGAAAATTAACATATTAAAATACTGGAAAAAAATGAGAAAATCCATCGAAGAATTTAGAATGGTGTTGTGGAAAAAGAGAGACAATGAACCAATATAAAATAAAGTAAATAATTTTGTAATTTTAAAATTGTATGTGGTAAAATTAAGAGGCAATGAATCTTTTAATTATTAATTTAGTTAAGAATGATAGCTTAGATAAATAAGAAAGAGAATGCTCGAAAGTAATAAGTAGATTAGCCAGATTAAAAGAAATTGGAGAATTTATTTGAATTTAAAAAATATTGTTTAATAAAGTAAGTTAAATTAATAAATTAGCATAATTAAAGAAGATATCATGAGATTGAATAAATGCAGTTAAAAGAAAGTTTAAAACAATTTCAAATAGGAAAAGGCTAATGAGAAAGGGAAGAGAATAAGAGTGTCTTCGAGGAAGGAGCAGCCGGAATTTCAAGAGATGTACAACAGTAAGTACAAAGATTTTATAGTAGAAGTTTATTGAATTGATGTTTTTAATTTGTTGCATTTAAAGTTTAGAATAAGATGTTGAATATTAATTTAAATCAGTATAGTATTATCTAATGTTGCAAAAGCCTGTCTGTTTCCAACAAATAGCCGGATGAAAGTTAAATGACAATAAAGCCCTATGAACCCAAACACAAACAACAATTTATTTAAAATTATATTAATACAGGGAACCCCCACACACATACAAACGATTTATAATAATTTTCAATTACATATAAACAATTAATCTAAAATTTTAATACTATAAGTAATTTGGCGCCCAAGCAACACAAACACTACTCACTACTCAATAGCTCTTTTGTCAGTGTAACAATTAAATAATAAATAATTAATATAAAGGCTTTTGACTAAATAAATAATTTTAAAATCATATATTTATCCGGGAATACATCCGTTCGTTACATTGATTCATCTTTGAATCCTGCAGACGTTTCGCCAAGGTCTCACTTGGCATTCTCAATGCGTAGTTACGGTGAACTGAGAGGTGATCTGCCTGAGCTGTTTATTTTATATGTCTCCGTCGGAGGTCGTATCGCGTCTGATTGGCCGGTATTGACTCTGCCCCCTTCGCTGCCGTGTCAGGTGTTTTGCTTGTTGACGGGTTTGTATTTTTCGTAGCTAATTGTGTTTTATTTTGATGTTTTGATATAATTGTCTTCCATGTGTTAGAGAGGTGCAGGGCGTCGTCTCTTTTATTTAGTTGTCCAGTTTTTCTCAATTTCAATAGCTTCTCGTATTAGTCTGGTTTTGTAGTGAGGAGTTTGTGAAATCTGTTTACAACTATTGAAATTGATTTTATGGCCCGATTGTTGCTGGTGTTGGAACAGGGCCGATGTCGTTTGTTTATTTTTGATAGCTAATTTGTGTTCCTCTAAACGGGCTGAAATTCTCCTGTTCGTTTGTCCGACGTATACCTTATCGCACGTTCCGCAAGTTATACTATATACCCCTTGGTTTTCAAGTTGTACTTTTGGTTTGGGATTTCCTAAACTGGTGCCTATAGTCTGGTGCGGTTTGTATGCTGTCGCTATGTCATGTCTTCGAAGAATTCGGCCAATTCTGTCCGTTGTCCCTTTGATGTATGGTAAGACTACTTTTGGTTTTTCGGTGAGGTCATCTTTTGGCTTTGGCTCATGGTCTTGTTGTGCTATTGCTTTTTTGATAGTATGGTTTGTGTATCCGTTTTGTCGTAGAGCTGTAGTTATCTGTTTTAATTCGTGTGTTTTGTTATTGTCGTCTGTCAGTCGTATGGATCTGGAAATTAGTGTGTTGGCAACTCCCTGTATTTGAGATGGGTGGTGATGAGATTTGTAGTTTAAATATCTGTTCGTGTGTGTCGGTTTTCTATATACGGTGTGGTCGAAATGTCCATTTTGGGGGTTTTTTCTTACGAGAACGTCGAGGAAAGGCAGCTGGTTGTTTTCTTCAAGTTCTAATGTAAATTGAATCCTGGGGTGTAGAAGCAGCTCCACTCGGTCCCACAGTACTCCGTGTAAATTGGTGGAGCTGCTAACATACTGGCGCACCGAGACCGACAAAACACAAACATCCTCCAAACTCCAGAAGAAATTGGAGAATCTACAGACAAAGTCTCGGAAATACGAACAACCCACAGCTGACGACAACATCCGCAGTGTCCACAACATCTCGAACTACCCACTATCCACCACAGAAATTAGCGTTCTCAGTAAAGGTTTCAACTTTGCTATAGCTCCGAAGAAAATTCCGATCGAGGAAATCATCTCCAATGTCGAAATGAGCCTCGCAAATTGCGATAAACAAACGGCAGAACAGATAAGGCAAGATGTCGCCCAAGTTATCAGATCTGCGAAAACACCTCAACCAAACCTCAGCCGACAGGAAATGAAAGCCCTCAAGACTCTCAAAGAATCCGGAGACATCACCATACTACCTGCCGACAAAGGAAACTCCACCGTCGTAATGAACACTATAGACTACCAGGACAAAATAAAGCAACTTCTCGACAATGACTCAAGTTACAAACTATCGCTCAGAGACCCGACCACCTACCTAGAAAAAACAACGAAATCTAAAATTAAAGATTCACCCATAGAAGAAGAACTACAGAAAAAACTGATCCCCAGAGAAAAGTCAAGTCGATGCCCAAAGCTCTACGGTTTGCCCAAAATCCATAAACACGGAGTACCACTTCGACCTATAGTTAGTGCTTTCAACTCGCCGGTATACAACTTGGAAAAATATCTAGCTAGTACCCTACAACCAATTGTGGAAAAAGCAGATTCCTACATTAAAAACTCGGAACATTTCACACGCCTTCTCAACAGCATTTCCATAGAACCAGAAGATATCATAGCTAGTTTCGATGTCAAGTCCTTATATCCAAGCATACCGGTAGAAGAAGCACTTCAACAAATATCTGAAAATGAAGACCTCCCACAATCCGTAATAGATTTGTCACGACACTGCCTAAAAAGTGCCTATTTTATGTATGACAACAGCATATATAAACAAACCGACGGAGCCGCAATGGGGTCCCCACTATCACCAGCGGTGGCAAATCTTTTTAATGACCTATTTCGAGAAAAAGGCACTACAAACAGCAAACCTGAAACCAAAGTTATGGCTAAGATACGTCGATGACGTATTTGTCATAAGGCCTTTTGGTAAACAAGAAATCCTCAAATTCCTGGAGCACCTAAACTCTATACACCCCAGGATTCAATTTACATTAGAACTTGAAGAAAACAACCAGCTGCCTTTCCTCGACGTTCTCGTAAGAAAAAACCCCCAAAATGGACATTTCGACCACACCGTATAAAGAAAACCGACACACACGAACAGATATTTAAACTACAAATCTGATCACCACCCATCTCAAATACAGGGAGTTGCCAACACACTAATTTCCAGATCCATACGACTGACAGACGACAATAACAAAACACACGAATTAAAACAGATAACTACAGCTCTACGACAAAACGGATACACAAACCATACTATCAAAAAAGCAATAGCACAACAAGACCATGAGCCAAAGCCAAAAGATGACCTCACCGAAAAACCAAAAGTAGTCTTACCATACATCAAAGGGACAACGGACAGAATTGGCCGAATTCTTCGAAGACATGACATAGCGACAGCATACAAACCGCACCAGACTATAGGCACCAGTTTAGGAAATCCCAAACCAAAAGTACAACTTGAAAACCAAGGGGTATATAGTATAACTTGCGGAACGTGCGATAAGGTATACGTCGGACAAACGAACAGGAGAATTTTCAGCCCGTTTAGAGGAACACAAATTAGCTATCAAAAATAAACAAACGACATCGGCCCTGTTCCAACACCAGCAACAATCGGGCCATAAAATCAATTTCAATAGTTGTAAACAGATTTCACAAACTCCTCACTACAAAACCAGACTAATACGAGAAGCTATTGAAATTGAGAAAACTGGACAACTAAATAAAAGAGACGACGCCCTGCACCTCTCTAACACATGGAAGACAATTATATCAAAACATCAAAATAAAACACAATTAGCTACGAAAAATACAAACCCGTCAACAAGCAAAACACCCGACACGGCAGCGAAGGGGGCGGAGTCAATACCGACCAATCAGACGCGATACGACCTCCGACGGAGACATATAAAATAAACAGCTCAGGCAGATCACCTCTCAGTTCACCGTAACTACGCATTGAGAATGCCAAGTGAGACCTTGGCGAAACGTCTGCAGGATTCAAAGAGGAATCAATGTAACGAACGGATGTATTCCCGGATAAATATTTCTTCACATTGTTCCATCCGTGAAAGCCTACGACTAGACATATATATATATATATATATATATATATATATATATATATATATATTTAAGTTTTCGCGGGAACTAAATGTATTAGATGATTTCCGAGAATTCATACGCGTAGTTGATAACTGATCCCGGCCGGGATCGATGGTAAAATGACGAAGTTTCGGCAGAGCCACATCTGCCCTCTTCAGTTCAGGTGTTATATAGTCGCGGCTCGGCGCCTATTGGTTGGCACCGTGAACGGCTGCGTGTGATTGGCCCTGGGCGCTCAGTGGGAGCACCTCCCGCCTGCTGATTTGTTATTTCCTGTTGAGTTGTCATTGGACGGGTCCGAGCCGGTACGGTGTTTAATAGAATTTTCCAACAATTCGATAAGTTCTGGATTTCATTGCGTGCGTTTAGACTGTGAGGCCTCTTCGCTACTTCATTTGCCTCTCTTACGAGTCTTGATTTCGGGTGTTCTATATATGCCAGTACTCTGGTGTTTTCAAAGTCTATTCGGTGTGACATCGTGGTGGCGTGTTCAGCAATGGATGTTGTATTTTCCTGCTTTCTTATAGCATTCTGGTGTTCATGACGTCTAGCTTGAATTCTACTGTTAGTTTGCCCCACATAGGTATTATGACAGTCTGCACATGGAATCTCGTACACTCCCTGTTGTTCTAAATTGATCCTCGTCTTCGGAGTCCTCAACACCGTGCTTATTTTTCTCTCTGTATTGAAAATAGTATCGATATTGTGTCTCCGTAGAATTCTTGCAATACTGTCCGTGGTACCCTTGACATACGGTAAATAAGCCTTGGTTATTGGTGTCTCATGCTCGTCGTCTGTTCCTCTCGGTTTTGACTTTAGGGCTCTTTGAATATTTCGGTCTGTAAATCCGTTTTGTCTCAGGGCTGTTTTTAAATTGTCCATTTCCTGTTTGATGTTGTCCTGGTCAGCTAGTCTTTGTGATCTGGTTACTAAAGTTTTGACGACGGCTTGTAGTTGGGCTGGGTGATGATGAGAATTAGCATGAAGGTATCTGTTGGTGTGAGTTGCTTTCCTATATACTGTATGGCCAATGGTTCCATCTTCCTTCCTATTTATGAGAACATCAAGGAATGGCAGTTGATTATTGGCTTCAACCTCCATGGTAAATTTTATTTTGTGATGGATGCCATTAAGGTGGTCTAAAAATGTGTTGAGGTGTTCCCATGAGGCCAAATCACAAAAGTAAAAAAAAATAGGTGTTCATCAGACAGTGCCTTGTCTACAAGGTGTTGAGGTGGTTTGTATTTTTCTATTATGATATCCAAGGCTTCGTCGATAGGGATGTTGGTGAAAAGGGACACTACGTCAAAACTGACCAGAAGACACTCAGGTTGTAAAACCGTTTTTCTAAGTATTTCGATGAAATGTGTCGAATTTTTTATATATGAGTCTGCCCCCTCTGCAAACGGTTGAACTTGTTGGGCTAGGTAGTTGGCTAGCTGTTGTGTTGGGGATCCAATTGAACTTACTATTGGCCTCAAAGGTGCATCTTCTTTATGTACTGTTGGCAAACCATAGAATTTCGGACATCTCGATGACTTTTCACGCGGAATGAGTTGCAGTTGGAGATTTTTGTCGATCCTACTTGCTTGGATTTTGGCCTTAGTTGTTTTCTCCAGATAAGTTGTTGGGTCGGTAGTAATTTGTTTATATGCTGGATCTTGTAGCAATGTTTGAATTTTGTTTCAATAATCCGCTGTATCTAAAATTACAGTCGCATTTCCTTTATCCGCAGGTAGAATGACAATGTCCTTGTTGAGGCGAAGTTGTTTCAAGGCCTCATTTTCTTCTATAGATAGGTTCCTTTTGGGTGGTTTAGACTTTCTTAGAAAATGTGACACATCTTGTCTAATTATTTCAGCGGTGTTCGCATCTAATTTTGTAACTGCTGTTTCCACGCCACATATTATGCTCTCTGTTGGTATATGAGAGGGAGCAATAGTGTAATTGAATCCCTTAACCAACACGCCAATCGAGGTAGAGTTCAATTGGACCGAAGATAAGTTATAAACGGTTCTATTCGTTTCCAATTGCCTTGAGGTTAGACTGTGACCGTTATTTTCCGAGAAAAAATCGTTTTTGGGCTTCTGTTGGAGCTTTAATTTGTTAAATTTTGTCTGTTGTTGCAATGTTGTCAACTCTGCATTCGTTTCGGCCCTAAATTCGCTAATTTCGTCGAATTTATCCCATATTATAGGGTGGAGTGTATTGCTTACCTGTAGGTGGATATCTAAGAGTTTAGTATTAAGAACATCCAAATCTCTTCTGTGTACGAGAGTGTACGAGATTCCATGTGCAGACTGTCATAAAACCTATGAGGGGCAAACTAACAGAAGAATTCAAGCTAGACGTGATGAACACCAGTATGCTATAAGAAAGTAGGAAAAAACAACATCCATTGTTGAACACGCAAACACGATGTCACACCGAATAGACTTTGAGAATACCAGAGTACTGGCAAATATAGAACACCCGAAATCAAGACTCGTAAAAGAGGCAATTGAAATAGCGAAGTGGCCCCACAGTCTAAACGCACGCAATGAAATCCAGAACTTATCGAATTGTTGGAAAATTCTATTAAACACCGTACCGGCCCGGACCCGTCCAATAACAACTCAACCGGAAATAACAAATCAGCAGGTGGGAGGCGCTCCCACTGAGCGCCCAGGGCCAATCACACGCAGCCGTTCAAGGTGCCAACCAATAGGCGCCCAGCCGCGACTATATAATACCGTGCGCGCTCCTGAAAATATCAGTATTCGAGTAACTAGAAGCGAAAGCAGAAGGCTACGAGAATTATGCGCACCGACCTGAAGAGGGCAGATGTGACTCTGCCGAAACGTCGTCATTTTACCATCGATCCCGGCAGGGATCAGTTATCAACTACGCGGATGAATTCCCGGAAACCATCTAATACATTTAGTGCCCGCGAAAACTTAAATACTTTTTATTTGTGTAAAACATTTGAGAAATTACGCGCGAAAAGAAGCAAACTTTTGTGCGATCTACATTTTTTACAACGATGCCGCGATGAAGGAGTTATTCCGAAAAACATGACGGTAAAGTTCTGGAAGAACAACAGAAAAACACAGAATATCTTATGGAAAGCTAGTTGTGCCCAACTTAGGGAAGCCATACGTGATGTCGGAAGAGATTTGGATGTTCTTAATACTAAACTCTTAGATATCCACCTACAGGTAAGCAATATACTCCACCCTATAATATGGGATAAATTCGATTAAATTAGCGAATTTAGGGCCGAAACGAATGCAGAGTTGACAACATTGCAACAACAGACAAAATTTAACAAATTAAAGCTCCAACAGAAGCCCAAAAACGATTTTTTCTCTGAAAATAACGGTCACAGTCTAACCTCAAGGCAATTGGAAACGAATAGAACCGTTTATAACTTATCTTCGGTCCAATTGAACTCTACCTCGATTGGCGTGTTGGCTAAGGAATTCAATTACGCTATTGCTCCCTCTCACATACCAACAGAGAGCATAATATGTGGCGTGGAAACAGCAGTTACAAAATTAGATGCGAACACCGCTGAAATAATTAGACAAAATGTGTCACATTTTCTAAGAACGTCTAAACCACCCAAAAGGAACCTATCTATAGAAGAAAATGAGGCCTTGAAACAACTTCGCCTCAACAAGGACATTGTCATTCAACCTGCGGATAAAGAAAATGCGACTGTAATTTTAGATACAGCAGATTATTGAAACAAAATTCAAACATTGCTACAAGATCCAGCATATAAACAAATTACTACCGACCCAACAACTTATCTGGAGAAAACAACTATGGCCAAAATCGAAGCAAGTAGGATCGACAAAAATCTCCAACTGCAACTCATTCCGCGTGAAAAGTCATCGAGATGTCCGAAATTCTATGGGTTGCCAAAAGTACATAAAGAAGGTGCACCTTTGAGGCCTCTAGTAAGTTCAATTGGATCCCCAACACAACAGCTAGCCAAATACCTAGCCCAACAACTTCAACCGATTGCAGAGGGGGCAGAAGCATATGTCAAAAATTCGACACATTTCATCGAAATACTTATAAAAACGGTTTTACAACCTGAGTGTCTTCTGGTCAGTTTTGACGTAGTGTCCCTTTTCACCAACATCCCTATCGACGAAGCCTTGGATATCATAATAGAAAAATACAAACCACCTCAACACTTTGTAGACTTAACAAGGCACTGCCTTATGAACACCTATTTTGTTTACGAGAATCAACGATACAAACAAGTGGAAGGAGCTCCAATGGGATCGCCACTCTCACCAGTTATAGCGAACCTTTTTTGGAGAACTTTGAGGAGCTGGCACTAAGAACAGCAACTCTTAAACCCAGTTTATGGTTGCGATATGTGGATGATACTTTTGTGATTTGGCCTCATGGGAGGGAACACCTCAACACATTTTTAGACCACCTTAATGGCATCCATCACAAAATAAAATTCACCATGGAGGTTGAAGCCAATAATCAACTGCCATTCCTTGATGTTCTCATAAATAGGAAGGAAGATGGAACCCTTGGCCATACAGTATATAGGAAAGCAACTCACACCAACAGATACCTTCATGCTAATTCTCATCACCACCCAGCCCAACTACAAGCCGTCGTCAAAATTTTAGTAACCAGATCACAAAGACTAGCTGACCAGGACAACATCAAACAGGAAATGGACAGTTTAAAAACAGCTCTGAGACAAAACGGATTTACAGACCGAAAGTCCTAAAGTCAAAACCGAGACGAACAGACGAGGAGCATGAGACACCAATAACCAAGGCTTATTTACCGTATGTCAAGGGTACCACGGACAGTATTGCAAGAATTCTATGTAGAAACAATATCGATACTATTTTCAATACAGACAGAAAAATAAGCACGGTGTTGAGGACTCCGAAGACGAGGATCAATTTAGTACAACAGGGAGTTGTACTAAATTGATCTCCACTGAAGCTTCCGTGCACCCTGGTGTGTCAACGTTTACCACATGGGCCGTAATAAGGTGGTAGGTTAGCCATTACATCTAGGCATTACCGGACGTTTTTGACATTACAACGTACAAACATTAATCCTTAAAACGAAGTAAACGAGAAAGTGCTAGTAGTATGATCAGTTATACGAATGCTGTTTGTGCCAATCTTTTGATTCCGACCTCTGGACAGTATCAAAAAATTGAAAAACGTCGGAGTCGTACATAGACATCGAAAGAACAACGAAAAATGTGAAACCGTTTAGCAAACGTCTTGATAACTTATTTGACATTGCTAATAGTGCTGCAGTAAAATATTTGCCGGAAAATCTAAAACAATTTATGACAGATTGTCGTGAAGGGAATCAAAATTTTCATCTACCAGAAATTGATGGCTGGCCAGAAAAAACTTCCGGAAATCAGTCTGCGAAGGAAGAAGAAATTTCCAATAATGAAGAAATTGGTTGGTTCTAATGTTATAATAGTTTTGTTTAATATTCGGCTATAATGTTTACTCATTCACCTTGTCATCATTTTTCAATTCAGTTATGGAATTATACCAACAGTTGTGCTTAAATAGTTTCTGTAGTTACACATCAAATTCAAGTGAATTGAAGCGAACTTGTTCAGACTTTGAAGATACAATGCCAGCGCCTAAGAACAATAAAATTGATATGTTGACTTCGGAATTAGTATTAGCACTAGATAGAACTGAAACTAGTAATAGAAGTACGATGTACATCATTTTTGCCGTTGTTAAAAGTTTAGGACCGAACACTGAAAAATATAACTTGAGTTATTTTACTATTCGTAATTGGAGTTGAAAAATAAATTGAGTTACAAATTTCAATAACTGGTAAGTAAATATCAATTTATTACATATTTTTTGTTTTTGGTTGTTTTAGTGGCGCATGCACCTACATTATTAGAAGTTAAAATTGGCAGTGACTTATTATATCTTGCTTGTCGCCATCATATTTATGAATTGATGTTACGAAATGTTGCAGAAGTCGTTTGGCTAGTGAAAAATAGTCCGAACGTGCCAATTTTCATAAGTCAATTGATAAATCTTCGTATGAAATCGGCACAGAAGATCAAGATTATACTTATCTTAAATCAAAAAAAAAACGATATTCTTGGCTTCATCGACAATCAACTGAAGGTATTAATAAATTTGTAAATAGTTTTCCAATTAAAATATTTATAATTTATAAAGATAATTTCTTTTAAAGTCATTATCATTAGATCTTTCAATTTTTTTTGCATATTTCGATATAACTCCAATTTGATAACTGCGGCAAGAAACGAAGTATACAAAACAAATTACTTGTTGTTTTGCAATATTGAATCATTTTGAATACTTCAAGATTCTGAAAATATTTTCGTTTCTTGCCGCAGTTATCAAATTTTTCTTATATTTTATTAGAATCATTAACCGAGGAATGACTACAAGGAGTTTTTGGAGCTAAGATGTATCTTTTTGGCAGGTATCAAAAGTCACAAAGCTGAATTTAAAGCCCCTGGTGCTTTTCATCAGGCACGGTGGTTATCAAAAGCTCTGTATTGCTTGAAAATATATTTATTCAGAAACCTGTTTAAAATAGAACCAGGAAATAAGAAAAAATGCAGAAGTTATGCGTTTTTATTGTAATATTTTATCAAAAATTATGGTTTACTGCTCCTAATGCAATAAATGCTCCAAACTCGGATTTGCAATTAGTAAAAGATCTCATTGAGTACATAAAAATACATCCTGGAATTGCAAATGCAGCACTCGATAAATTGTCTCGGCATTTATGTTACTTACATGAACAACATGCTTGTTTGGCTCTTTTTGGTGAAACTGTTTCAGTAGAAGAAAAAGTAAAGATTGTACCTGCAAGTCAAACCATTATTTTTTAAAGATTCTTAAAATATGAGCTTTAATAAAGTAATATATATATCATATCTTGCTTTGAACAAATATATAGAACAGAAATATAATGTTTCAGAGAAAGGAAACAAGATTTTAATAGGTTTAAATCAATAATTGGCGATAATTTCACAGAAGAGGCAATTCAAGACTTAATATCTCCCTAAATATTAATCTTAGCGATTCAGTTTATAGGACCTTTTTTCTGGGAAATTGATTATTCTATATCTTTCTCATTTACATGTTCCTGTAGCTCTTGCCATTTATGAGATAATAGCGAAAAAACGCAAATTGCGTGAAAACAATCATGTTTCGGCGGTATGAGTTACGACTTGGCCGCTCTTATAGAGCGTTCAATTCTGAAAAATATTTGTCTATGGGCAAAGCGCTGCCATGAAATGCCGCTGAGCTATAGAAATTTAAAAATAAAAAATAATAGTTCTTGTGTATTTTCTATGGGAAATCTTTACACGCCATGTTCGAGGACTTAATATTAATATTAAGGGCTGAAACTTTCAGGAATTTTATTTGGAATTTCCAACAAAATTTCATGATGGGACCGAATATATATATATACATATATAAATATATATATATATATATATATATATATATATATATATATATGTATTAGATGGTTTCCGGGAATTCATCCGCGTAGTTGATAACTGATCCCTGCCGGGATCGATGGTAAAATGACGACGTTTCGGCAGAGTTACATCTGCCCTCTTCAGGTCGGTTCTCATAATTCTCGTAGCCTTCTGCTTTCGCTTCTAGTTACTCGAATACTGATATTTTCAGGTGTGCGCACGGTGTCATATAGTCGCGGCTCGGCGCCTATTGGTTGGCACCGTGAACGGCTGCGTGTGATTGGCCCTGGGCGCTCAGTGGGCGCGCCTCCCGCCTGCTGATTTGTTATTTCCGGTTGAGTTGTTATTGGACGGGTCCGGGCCGGTACGGTGTTTAATAGAATTTTCCAACAATTCGATAAGTTCTGGATTTCATTGCCTGCGTTTAGACTGTGAGGCCTCTTCGCTATTTCATTTGCCTCTCTTACGAGTCTTGATTTCGGGTGTTCTATATTTGCCAGTACTCTGGTGTTCTGAAAGTCTATTCGGTGTGACGTCGTGGTGGCGTGTTCAGCAATGGATGTTGTTTTTTCCTGCTTTCTTAGAGCATTCTGGTGTTCATCACGTCTAGCTTGAATTCTTCCGTTAGTTTGGCCCACATAGATTTTATGACGGTTTGCACATGGAATCTCGTACACTCTGCCGAAACGTCGTCATTTTACCATCGATCCCGGCAGGGATCAGTTATCAACTACGCGGATGAATTCCCCGAAACGACCTAAAACACACACACACACACAAACACACACCCGGGGTGGTTGTTGGTCCACTACCGGGCGCCTCCCCAGGTGGCGGATAGGGGAACGCTCTCCAGCAATGGGGAGTACTGAGGATTTCCTCAGGGCGGACCAAAATCAGATAGGGGAAGGAACCCCGAAAATAAACCATTTATGGATATGGGTGATAAGGTGAACTTAATACCCCAGGTGGGTACCTCTGCAGAGGATAATCCCACCACCGGTTCCGATCGAGTGAAAGCCTCGGTGGCCGGTGCACGCTCCACGGATTCTGGGGGGAGCGAATTATCACTGGTTCCGTCACATAGTGACAAGAAGAAGAAGAACACCGTTAATGGTACAACATCGACCACTAAAACTAGATCTGGCAGCAATACACTATTCAGCCAAGTCCTCCAAAAGGCGAATAGTGGAGTTGACGTCCCCCAAAGGGCAACAGATGAGAGTGGCGCTCCAAACAAATTAGGAGCAAAGATCAATGAGCTCTTGACGTTCATTGGGCCTAGGCACAATGTACATCATGAGATCAAGAAACTGGCACACGCCATTAAGTCAGAATATGACAAATATCTGACGTCAACGATGCAGGCATCTCCTGTAGCGAAACCTGCTACAACACAGACATCGCCAGTAAAGGTGTCAAACACTCAGACACAAGGTGAAAAGCAAAAGGAGGTCCCAAAAGCGGCTGCCTCAAAAGCAGCTAACTCAAAACCGGCTGCATCAACACCGGCGGCCCCAAAGCAGGCGGCTTCAATAAAAGTAGCCTCACTGCCGGGAGGCTCGGTAGCAAGGACCTCGCCACCGAAGGCTTCGCCTTCAGTAGCCTCATCAAGTAAGACACAAACTCTTAAACCGGTGCTAGCTAGCAAGCTAAAGCCCGGTAAAGAAGGTTGCCAGAACATCGGGCAAACCACCCAGGCAACAACAAGTCGGGTGGTCAATTCAGAAGCGAAGAGACAATGGATTAAAATCCAAGTTTAAACCGCAGACCAGAAACAAACCTTCAAACCAGTTGACTGACTGGCAACTGGTAAAGAGGAAAAAGGCCCCGAGGACCAATAAGCAAAAACCAGCGCCACATTGTACGCTGCTTATAAAGAAAGGCGAGAAGGGCTCCCATGCAGATATCTTGCGAGATATCAAAAATGATCCCACCTTGCAGGATATAGGCAAAAAAGTCAATAAGATCCGACGAACAGCTAAGGGAGATCTCCTGTTTTTATTCGCGAAGGCAGACGCTCAGGAGATGGAGCGCTACTGTAACGCCATCAAGAATAAGCTCCCAAGCGGGGCCACTGTACAATCTCGAATACCGCAAATCGAGATTGAAATTAAAGACCTGGATGAGATCAGTACAAAGGAAGACGTGGTAAAGCTGCTCAAAGATAATATCGACGGCCTGGCAGAGATCACTGAGGAGGCAGTGAAATCACTTCGACGGGCATATAGATCAACACAAACGGCAGTTGTTTGTCTCCCAGAGGTCCAGGCCAAGAAATCCATCGCACTTGGAAAGCTGAAACTTGCGTGGGGCACAGTACGTGTTCGCGAGAGGATCAGCCTTCGACGGTGCTTCAAATGCTGGCACTTTGGGCACAACGCCCAGGCGTGCAGAGGCAAGACTGACCGAAGCAGTTGTTGTCACAGATGCGGAGGCGCTGGTCACAATGCCTCGGCTTGTCAACAACCTGCCAAGTGCTTACTCTGCAAAGAGAAAGATAGTAGGTCAGACTGCCGGCACGTTGCGGGTAGTTGGAAATGTCCGATCTACCAACAGGCGATGAGAGCAGCACAAGCCCGTAAATGAAAGTACTGCAACTCAACCTCAACCATTGCGAAGCAGCCCAAGACCTACTGGTACAGCGGGTGCGGGAATTAGATTGCGACGTAGCCATAATCTGCGAGCAGTACAAAAACTTCGACAAATACCCCCGAACCATGGCTTGTGAGAGCCAAAGTGGGAGGGGTTCACTTCTATAGCTGCTATGCACCTCCTAGTGCACAGCTCGAGGAGTTTGAGTTATTCTTGGACACCTTGGCGGAGGATGTACGGAAGCGTGAATCGGTCGCCATCGCAGGAGATTTCAACGCCTGGACAGTTGACTGGGGATGTCGGGAAACGAGCGCGAGAGGACGAGCTCTCCTTGAGACAATGTTTTCGCTCAACCTGGTACTCCTCAACACAGGAGCCGTAAGCACATATCGCAAAGGCACAGCCAGCTCCATTATCGATGTGACATTCGTTAGCAGCAACCTAATTAAAGGGGGCTGTGAGTGGCGGGTCGATGAGGAGTTTACTAATAGCGACCACCAAGCTATTATATGGGAAATCAACACCACTCCCAAACGAAGATTGTGTGTCAGTCGTGCGAGGTCACAGCCAGTCGGTTGGAACAAAAATGCTTTCGATGCTGATTCATTCGCCTTGGTTATGGAGCAGGAACCATTGTCAATAGCAACAAGCGCAGAAGCCACTGCCAAAGAGGTAATGACAAGCGTTGTCAAGTCCTGCGATGCTTCCATGCCAAGGAGACGGCAGAACAACAGCCGCCCACCAGTTTACTGGTGGAACGACACGATCTCACAACACCGACGAGAGTGTCTGAAAGCACGAAGGCTGCATCAACGAGCACGGAGACGCGACAGGGTCACAACAGAAGAACTAAGGCTCGACTATGAGATCAAAAGACAACAACTACGAAGAGCCATTCTCTCAAGCAAGAGATCCTACTGGAAGGAGTTGTGTGACGAAGTTAATCAAGATCCATGGGGAAAACCGTATAAAATCGTGATGCATAAAATTAAGGCCCCTCCCATGACATCAACGAACTGCCCCGAATCATTGCACCGCATTGTCACTCACTTGTTTCCTGCGAAGCCTGAGCTACCCGCTTATCCTACGTGGCAGGTGAGGGACGAAGATATACCATCAGTGACTATGAGTGAGCTGATGGGCGCGTGCAACCGGCTCCAAAACGGTAAGGCTCCCGGTCCAGATGGCATACCTAACATCGCGCTAAAATGCGCCATAGCCAATAGGCCTGACATGTTTCTACACATGTATGAGACCTGCCTAAAGCAGGGGTTTTCCCGACTAAGTGGAAAAAGCAGAGGCTTGTGCTCCTCCCTAAAGGGGGAAAGAAACCTCCCGACGAACCGTCATCATATCGTCCCCTCTGTATGTTGGACTCTGCGGGAAAACTCCTTGAAAGGATAATAGCAGATAGGCTGGAGCCCTACGTTGAGCCGAAACTTTCCACCAACCAATTCGGGTTCAGAAAGGGGAGATCAACCATCGATGCCGTGAAACTCGTTACCAACATCGCCAGAGAGGCTATCTCGGGAAAGAGATGGAGAAGAGGTGGAAAAAAGTACTGTCTAATAGCCACCCTGGATATCAAGAACGCCTTTAACTCGGCCCGCTGGGACCGCATTTTGGAGGCTCTTGCCAGGATGGAAGTTCCGCAATACTTGCGCAGAATGGTTTCAGCGTATTTCAAGGACCGCATCTTGTTGTACCAAACTGAAAATGGGCAAGTAGACTATAAGATCACAGGAGGTGTACCTCAGGGCTCTGTTCTTGGCCCCCTCTTATGGAACGTAATGTACAACGACCTGCTCCTGCTCGGTCTGCCTGAGGGCGTCAGGCTAGTGGCATTCGCCGATGATGTGGCATTGATCATAGTGCGCAAGCACATAGAGGAGATACAAACAACCTTCTCATTCGCTATAGCCACAATTCAGCATTGGATGCTCTCAGCGGACTTGAGTTTAGCAGAGCAAAAGACCGAAACACTCCTTGTTAGCAGCCGAAAGGCAAGGGAAACCATCACCCTCAAAATAGGCGACATTTACATACAGTCGCAGCCCTTCATCAGCTATTTGGGGGTGCTCCTGGACTCACGGCTCAACTTCAAGGAGCACATAATCGCGGCCAGCAAGAAAGCAGCTGGGGTACAGGGGGCATTATCTAGAATAATGCCGAATGTCGGAGGCCCTAGACAGATAAGAAGACAGCTACTGGCAACAGTG